>JAUMHH010210293.1:0-12793 GCA_032359455.1 Chlamys rubida | reverse complement strand
TACATTGGTGAAAATGTCAGACTCCACTGTAAGGTTAAAAGTGACATCCAGGCACATATACAGTGGGTCAAACACTACCAGATCAATGGAACGTACCGAAAACCAGACGGAACCCCTTATGTCCATGTCATACAGGTACGTAACTATCACCATGTCACGTTTACAAAACCTGTAAAACAATCTGAATGATCGTAATATGTCATTCTGATTCTATATACTGTAAACTTCATTTAAGTGAATCCACGTTTTCGCGGTTGTCATAACGATGACATTTTCTTGTTGATAAGAACTTCAGAAGGAAACAATGACCGCTATATGTGCGACGTTTACTTATGTCATAGAGAGATATTTGAGAGGTATTTATTGGTTTGATTGTCGATGTAAAATAAAACATACAGTTTATGGTAATAGAGCCTTTGAAAAATACAAAAATAAAATATTTCTGTGGTATCAGTTCCATTTTCTAGGAGATATTTTAATACTTGTAAAGAAATCAAGTTAAAATTTTGATACCAATATCGGCTCTTATTGGGTAAGCTGTATTAGTGGTTATAATAATCTTCCTTTACAAAGTTTAACATGAATATTACTATGGAAATGCTGACATGAGATTCCAAATTAAAATCCAGTATAAAGAGTCATAATATGTGGTGAAAACAACACTTGTACATACTGGATTTATGGCCCATTCAATCGTAATTAACTGCTAATATTTGAAGAAGAAAAAGTGAATAAATATCACCAGGATAAAAAAACTCATTGGGATAAAGACTGAATGACAATGGCTGATGTTTTGTAAATAGTATTAATTTATGGTCATGTTAAGATCAAATTAAATGTAATAAAAAAATAATACAGATGAGCCTTAATGGTAGAAATTAAATTCATATCTAAATAACATAATTATTCTGAAGAAAGAAGATTGGAGAATATAAGTAAATCTATAAAGTAGATAATTGAGGAATTTTGTGGAATAATGTTTATTGGAAAAGTTAAAGAAAACTATACATTGTCAAGCGGAATGTACATATATGTATAACTTCAAAGAACCTGTATGGTGGAATTTTAAAAAGTCTTTATAATGGGGAATTTCAGTTAAAAAATCTCCAAATTGGGAATTTTTGCTAAATTAATTTAATGGATAATTAAAGAAAATATGTATGTTCACCAAGTGCTTTCAAATAGTTTAGTGAAGTTTTCATGTCATGTGTATTTCCTGATTTCACACATTTAGTTTGTGACGTTGGAAAAGCCTAATATTCTGTAAGTGCATTGTTAAACAAGATTGTTGATTTTCAGCTGTAGACGTCGGAGGTTTTTACCCAAACTGCTTCCCTCCCGTTCAGCCAAATATTATATGTTTACTCCACGCTATCAAGCCGTGGTGATTACCCATACATTTTATACTTAGTGATAAAATCTGTTTTCTTGTGTCGTTTTCAGGGTCGTAGGGTATGCCAAGTTTCAATACTCTGCATCAATGACAAAATCTGTGTTGTTATGCTTGACTGCATAAATGTTGTCATTTGAAAGTACCACGTTCCTCCATAATAACTATTTGAATGCAACCGTCACTGAATATGTGTGTGTGTCAAATTTTCTTATATGTGTCAAATTGACGTGCGTGTGTGTGTGTCAAATTCACTTATAAGTTTTAATTTAAGTACTGTTGTTACAAAAGAAACTGCATGTATGTTGAACCCCCGTACCACCAGTCTGTTGTGTGTCAGTGCTTGTGTATGTCTCCTGAAGTCCGATTAGATTTCCCCTCACAGAAATTTGACCTATTTTATAAATGTGCACCATACTGCTCCAGATGACGCCAGTTTAGATATTGCACTGTGAGACAGCATGTGATTTAACAAAAATAATCTTGATTTAATACCAGAAAGTGCCCAAAGGGAGATAACCCGGACAGACTCCAAGGACCGGAATGAGAATAGCTGATGTCCTGTTTTGTTTTGTTTTGACCTCAGTTGATTTGCATGTTATTCTGTCCTACCCCATCACTAATTAGGATGAGATATGAAGCTAACAGCAACTTTAGCCCAGAACTTTTTGTCCAGAAACCTCACCTCTGGCTGATGAATGCTTTTGATGTTGTGATATCCCATTTCCCTTACATGAGTGATTTGAGAAACAATCTTTTATTTACTGTAAAGATCTTTGTCTGGTCTGTACTGATTAAGACTATTTCTATTGAAGCTGTTGTTATAACATCTAGAAAAGAAAAAGAAAAAAAAAGAAAAAGAAAAACGTTTGTTGAAAATCAAATCTTGCTTTAGATAAGTAATTTGACAGATAATATCATTATTCACTGTGTATCTTTTTGATGATTTATATTATACATCATAGAAATTAAAAATAAAAATATATATATATAACTTCGATAATCAAAGTAACTAATTTTGTTTGTTTGTTTCCTGCAGCAATCGACGTACAACATGACTAACCCCGAAATACTAGAAATTATCAACGTGTCACGGTCCGACACAGGCTGGTACACTTGTCTCGTCTCTAACTTCGCCGGGAGGCGGTTTGGAAGTGCATGGCTGACAGTAGAAGGTAAGATTACTTCATAACATTGAAATACAGGTTTAAAAGAAGTGGATACGTACTTCAGACTTGATCCTGTGTTTCATGGTTAGAAACCTGCACAATACATAAGCATTATCAGTAACTGGTTTTTGCCTGTGACATAGGTTGCTTGGTCACACTTCTCTTCATGTAAAAATATTTTTACAGAATTTCTGATAAGCATGAAAAATTAGTATTTTGATCAATTGAATGTCACAAGATCATATGGTTCAGGTGGAAATCATACATTCCTTTGGTTTAATGTAGTAATAAATATACACTGTACATTGTGGACTATTATTGACTTGTAATAATTTTCTAATATTTTTTAACGACTAGATGTACCTGGGAATGAAAGTCTTTCAAACATGAGGCATGCCCAGGAGGCGCCACGAAGTTCCACAAAAGAGTACACTATTATCGCTGTTGTTTCTGTCTTCTGCTTCGTCTTCATCATCGTCATCATCCTCCTCATCGTCGTCTGTCGTCGCAAGTACAATTCACGCGGGAAATATGGCTGTGTGAAACGAGTGATAGTTCTGAAAGCAGTAAGTATTATGAAGATACATAAAGTTCTATGTTCTAGCTGTGGATGTTTTATGTTTTATGTCGGTAAAAGGACAAGTTTATTCTCCTCTCATCTTGCGGTTTATAAAGAGATGAGTTTTATGTTTTTGGTGTCCTCTCCTCATGTCTCTGTTGATTTTACAGAATGAGATCTACTATCCGGACAAGGCCTCATTAGAAGGACAACCCCTAGTTATTCCTCAGGTTCGCATCGAGAACTCAAATCGGCGGCGCCGTCTCTCATCCGACCTCACCTGTATGTTCGAGTATGACCTGCCACTGGACAGCAAGTGGGAGTTTAACCGTGACAGGTAAGGAATTACACCGATACGAAATAACTCTGGAAAAAAATTTGTGTTTTCTCTATCTACTCGGGTGTATTGTGACCGGTGCACGTTTTGATGTAGATTTATTTTAGCTCACCTGGCCTCTTGTTTATCAGTTACAACTGTAAGTGTTTAGGACAACTGGCCCTTACTATCTCATTCCATTTTTTGTTTGGAGTGAAGTAACATTATTTGGTCGGGCTTGTAGATTGACGTTGGGTAAACCTCTCGGGGAAGGAGCCTTTGGTCTAGTGATGAGGGCTGAAGCCATGGGCCTCAAGTCCTCTCCTCTGACGTCCACCGTGGTTGCTGTCAAAATGTTAAAAGGTAAGCCGTCTTAATGTTTAACAGAGAGCATCATTTGCTGAATTTCTGCTTTTGTTGTAAGGCTTTGTTCATCTCCTGTAAATCTCCATAATTTGTGCTATGAAATACGGCCACCAATAGCTCTTTATTTTAATAAAAAATACTGACCTACATTTTGGGACGGTTTTCCGGTACTCGGATTTGCTAACCAGATAGTACTCATAACCGAACCGACACTGTGTACTCGGTTACCCGTTCCAGCCCAACTATAGATAACTTGTATCCTTGTGTCCTATAAATCACGATGCTAGATGTGTCGTTAGAAAGGAAACCTGTTACGATTGTCCGGTACAAGTGTAAATTTGATGTCCGTTTGCCGTTACAGAGGACGCTACAGATCGAGAGCTAACGGATCTGATGACAGAGATGGAAATGATGAAGTTAATCGGCAGCCATAAAAATATCATCAACCTACTGGGATGTTGTTCACAAAACGGTAAGACCAGCAGTGACATTGTCTAGCCAACGCCTAACCTAGCATAGCATTATAAACTGTAAGATCAAACTATACAAAGCTTTCCATCTTAAAAAAACTCCTACTGAAAGGTCTATACCTTGGGTAGTCCTAAGCTAATAAAGGTTCATTGCTAATAAAGGTTCATTTAGATTCCATACTTTTCAACTTTTAAGACTTTTGTAAATTGTATTTCCTTAAAGCTTTTTAAATGTATTTGAAAAATTCTGATAAAGGTCCACCTTACTTAAATATAAATGACCAATCTGTTCCAGGTCCCCTATATGTAGTGGTGGAGTATGCTCCACACGGGAACCTCCGCGACTTCCTGCGGTCGCGACGGCCTCCAAGTTCAGGTTATGAGAAACCAAATTTGGACAGTGACGACCGAGCTCTCACAGAAAAAGACCTAATATGTTTTGCATACCAGATAGCCAGAGGCATGGAATACCTTGCTTCTCGACAGGTGAGTAGTTACAACATCTTTTTTACAGCTTTGATAAAACCCTATGCCCCATCCTAACCCAATAATCCTGGCTGTTTTTATTCACGAACAAAAAGATTCACAGTTGTTATTGTGACATTGTTGCACTTATACTGACCTCAACCCCATCCAAAAGGCAAGGTTTGGTGCATAATTTGTTCAGTAATAACTTTAATATTCTATGAAAAAGAAGTTGTCTCTGGACAATAAACAGTGTTCACCAGTAGCTTTGATTGCTTTGTGCTTGCTATATTTTATATAATGGTCTTCTTTCTCGCTATTTCTGCAGTGTATCCACCGAGATTTAGCGGCCAGAAACGTTTTAGTGTCAGAAGACTACGTTCTGAAGATTGCCGACTTTGGTCTTACAAGAAATATTACCAACGTGGATTACTATAGGAAAACAGGAGACGTGAGTAATTTTCCATACCGAGAACCTGAATCGGTAAATTAACACATTTCTATGGAGTTCAAATGAAAGTCTTTTTAAAAAGATTAATTTTCTGTTCATAAAAAAATTCAGATTTGATTTTGTGCAGTATAAAATATTTGCTTAATAGAAAAAATACACAAGTTTGGGCAGCCTTGAATTTAAAAGTTTTTAAAGTATCGGGTATGTGATGTATTTCTGTACTAGAAAATTCTTCTAATGGAGAACACTATGACAATAAACAACACTTCATGGGAAATGTTATCTGTAGGCTATCCAACGTCAAAGTTCTAACATAGGATGTTCAATCTTTTCAGGGTCGTCTGCCTGTGAAATGGATGGCTCCGGAGGCCCTGTTTGACCGTAAATATACTTCCAAGAGTGACGTGTAAGTATAATTTGAGATTATTTTTCATTATCACAAGAATATTATTGTAAGTCATTCCTCTTTGGCTATTAAAATTGCTTCAAGCAGTCTAATATTTTCATTTGTATTGCACAGTATTTTCTTCAGAAATTTTTGGTATGGAGCATTTCGTTCTTCGGTAAGAATAATCTGTAATGAGTGTTGTTGATTGAAAGGAATACTGGTGTTTGTTTCTGAATTATCATCTCTTGTTTTAATATCAGAATGGTTGATAACTGTTTTTTTATGCTGACATTTTGTTATGCAGGTGGTCATACGGCATTTTACTGTGGGAGATTTTTACGCTGGGTGGTAACCCCTACCCCTCGGTGCCCGTGGAGCGTCTGTTTGAACTGCTGAGGGAGGGACATCGCATGGAGAAGCCACCCTACGCATCTATGGAAATGTTTGATATGATGAGCGAGTGTTGGGAACATAATCCCCTCCGCCGACCATCATTTAATATGCTTGTCAAGGAACTGGACAAGGTCCTTACCGTTCGTGCTAGAGAGGTCAGTACCTTGGATAGGGTCCATATTATGAAGGTTCGCAATTGCCAAAGGCAGATTTTAAAACCAAATAAATTTGTTTAAATGTCATCTGACATAATGATGTTTCATTTTACCAAATAGTCTCGTGATTTGACGTTTTATCATGGCTTTGGTCCATTGACTTACAATATATATAGAAGTTTCTCATTTATGGAATTCAATTCAAGATTAATTTGTCGTCATCAAATAAGAGCTCAATAATTTTCCTAATAAATAACGTCTTGTCTGTCGTTGCAGTTCCAGGAGTACCTAGATTTGGAACCAGTCGAGAGTAGTCGGAGTTCAGACTGTCGGACGTCAGACAGCCAGTATTCTTCCATGTCACGGAGCTGTAGTAGCGTGGACGAGAGTGAAATCACGAGTACAAGTAGTAGTTGCAACGACTCTGAAACAGACTGTGTGTAGTGACAACATACTGGGATCACAACCATGGCAACAGTTGTCTCCTGTGTGATCAACAACACCAACTAAGGAATGATCAAAAGTGTGCTAAGGGACACCAGAACAATTCTAAATGACATGGATTTTGGAGTCAATTCGTTGCTAGAGTTATATTTTTTCTTGTGTGTGAGTGTTACAAGTCGTGGTCAAGGCAGCAGAGCGGGGCATCGGCTGTATCGAAGTGATTCGCACAAAACAGGACGGAGTAGGGAGCACATGTCACTTACAGTGTATCGACGTGCGAGAGTTGCGTGATAATGTGTGTGTACGTGTGTGTGTGTGTGTATGTAGCTGTAGGTGTCGCATGGGCAAGACATTATACCTATCTATGCAAACAGTGTGCCAAGCGTCGGGTGGTCAGGAAGATTTCACCGCAGATTTTTCATTTATTTCTAAAGGACGAGATGTGTTTTTACTGTCTATAACTGTGCTCGTATGATTTTGCCTACGTTTCGGGAGTTCTGAGATGTGAATATTTTTTTATGGAACAACCAGACAAGGAAAGAAAGGACAGACACGACACTGACTTGCAAAGTGATTGCACCGTGGAGGAACAAGCGCAGAAATGTAACGGAGATGGATAAAACGTAACGATTCAAGTAATTGTTATAAACAGGATACAGTGTTTGTTAAATGGAACAGTTTTCTCCAGTTTTAGTCGCGTGCTACACTCTCTCTGCAACGTTGATTCACCAAGATACACCGGGTAACGTGGTGTGAATATTTGTCTCATTAACGCGAGGTCCCGTTTGTGTCGGTGGTCTCGCAGTGACAAAGACGAGGGTCAAACCTCGTCAAACTATAGGACACTTGACTATGTTATGATATCGTTACATGCCAGGACTCTAACATTGTATAGTTAACATGTTGTGAAATCCAGCCAGTATGTCCAGGACTACGTTTTTATTATTTTCAAACTTGAGACGACACAATGTGTGACTCGTGTCTTGTATTGTTATCAACGATCATCCACAATGAAATGGTTTGTACGCCAAACTGTCGTGTTTATTATAAGGCGACGGAACATGATTGACGCACACGTTGTACGAGTAAGGAACCCAGCATTACGCACCACCAATTAACAGTTTACCATGTTGTAATGTTGATCTTGTTTACGGTTTGTTGATGGGCGGGGAAAACTAATAGCTGCAGTTACTTAATATTGTCAGTTGACAAAAAAGAGACGACGTACTACAATCAAATCTTTCGACAAACAGGTCCCTATAGTGATTTATTATACGGTTAACTAAATTCATGCGATTTCAAATTGTCTGCACATAGTAGATATAATTTTGTTTCACTTTTGTTCCCCCGTGTAGGAACCTATCCAGGCCTACCTGACATTTTGGTCTTTTAACTATAAACTATGTTGTAGGATTAATTTTCAGTTTTTAGCAATAAGTATCTTAAAAGTGTAAGATTTTCTATCCACATTTGTCTGATAGTACCAAATAAAAGCTGATTCAGTATAAAAATTAAATGCTATAACTATTCTCATGATTTCATTTTGGTGCTGTGATGTCAGAGAAAAGCTCGATCGCTGGCTAAGGGGTCTGATCTTTGATGAAGTAGATAAAAGTCACTAAGTTTTTATAATTATGTCTCTTTATTACAGGATATAGGGGTCATTCCAAGGAAATACTGTGAAGGGGGCCATATCTACACAAATGGCAAACAAACATGTCCAAAAATACAAAACTGAAATCATTGTAGGATTTAGCTTGATTTGGGAGGGATGTGACAATATTTAATTATATGTGCGTTAACTTCAGATCATCGAGTGTACCGTGCCCTTTGTGGTGGATTCAACGTCTAAAATCAATAAGTCATCAGCGCTATGTAAATACGATATTTATGTATATTTGAAATGTCCAATGAATGCTATTTCTGATATTGCCATGCCAAGATACATACTGTGTTTCTGATTAGGTAATGATCAATAATTATTTTTGTCTTGGAAGGAAAAAGTCTGATTTTGTTGTGTTTCTGTCCAATTTGGCGAAATCTTTTTTGTTTTATATGAAACTTTCTGAACATTTTAATGAAATTGAAGCTGCTGGGAACTTCCGTGAACTGAGCCAGAAGTGAATACTGTATACATAGCCTTGTTTTTGCCGAGGAGTGTTATAATTACTGTGTAGGGAACCTGTCATTGTTAATACAGGTGTTTTGTTTGTCAGATTTTTATATGCTTTTAGAAAAGGCTTAGATAAGCCTTATATTTTTTATTGGTATTGATTAACAGTAGTTATAAATCATGTCACATATTGAAAAATGTTCTTTTGTCAGTTTTGAATTGAGAAATAATTGTTGACCAATGTTTTTTTAGAACAAGATTGAAATAGGAATTGACATTCTTTTAATTTAATGAATTTCTTACTGCCAAAATAATTAATGAATAATCGTTTTAGACACAAATTATTTTTATTGCCAGTGGTACTGGTTGATATTCCCCAAAGCAATAGAGAGATGTTCTAACGAGTTTTTCTTCAAAGGGACATAACTCTTGTCACTGCCAGTATAATTTTTTGTATGGAAACAGTGTTTTGGTAATATTTGGTGCCAACTTGTGTTCATGTCATTTTATGTTTTTTTATAAAAAGAGCAGTTTTATGTAAACAACTAATTCTGCTATTGTTGTAATGGAATTAAGTTTTATGTATTTTTTAGAAACGAGTATAGTATAGAAATGACCAGGTATAAAATAGTTTGTAGCGATTTTGGAATGATGAAGTCGAGATAAAGTTTTGATTTTTGATTATGATTTTCAATGATTCTAAAACATTGTTACTTCTTACTTATACTTCCTATTATTCTTCAGAACTGTTTTTTATTTTTCATAATCGATTGACAATCGAATGTTACCATAAACAGTTACTCATTGTGTCTGAATTTTAATAGATTCCCCATTCTGCGTTTTGCTATGCGATTACTGTAGGTGATTACCAATAATTTTCTATTCTTTTGTACTATCTTTTGTAAAATTATGTATGTTTGAAATATATACAAGTCTTCCTCTTATAGATTATCACAAACCTATATCACAACAAACTAAACCGGCAATCTCAAACAACGCGTGTAACAGAAAGGTTTTTGGCCAAGTCAACAACATATATTTAATCTAATATTTAAAGACAAAACAAAAATTCTATTTATTTGCTCACGAGAAAGAAATCCAAAACCTAACAATCAAAATCATATAAAACATCCCATTCTCATGAATTAGGAATCATGTGACTATGTTTAGATAACTAGCTATATATAGGTTTACACGTTATCAGGTTGGTCGAATCTCAAGACAGCTTTCAAAAACAAATATTCACGGCAAATGAGGGTGTATTTCTCATGCATGTCATAGGGTTAGTTTTGATAGAGGCAATCAGCTATTTTTGTAACGATTATTTTTTTGGTTATTTTTATCTCCAGATTGTGTTCACATGAAAACTGCAATAACGAATAAAGTGTTCATTCAGTTGCATTTAAGCTCATATAACTGAAATGATATTGCATATATAGAAAATATCTCGCCTTTAAAACTCTCAAGTCAATGTGTTCAAGTGGTTAACTTCAGACCTTTTTTTTTAACTTTGTTTATGTGAGTTACATGTAAAACATTAGGTATCTTGTTATGCTTTTTTATATATATAAATTTCCATTTGTTGTTAGTATATATGCAGATGGGAATCTGCCTTGTTATACTTTTATCAGAGTATGTGTCTGTACTACATATAAACATGTACTGAAGTCTCTACCAAAGTGTGACAGATGATAGGCCCACAGGTAATTAACATAGGTCCGAGGGCAACCAACGAATATAGGTCAGAGGGCAACCAATGAATATAGGCCAGAGGATAGCAAATTTACATAGGTCAGAGGGCAACCAATGAATATAGGCCAGGATAGCAAATCTACATAGGTCAGAGGGCATCCAATGATCAAAGACCTGTGTAGCTAATTAACATAGGTCAGAGGGCATCCAATGATCAAAGACCTGAGTAGCTAATTAACAGAGGTCATCCAATGATCAAAGGCCAAAGAATAGCCAATGAAATTTCTGGCATTCAGTACTTTCATTTGTTTTAATGTTGACTGATGTCAAACGAAATCTTTATACACAAGAGATTTTAGAAAAAAATCAAAATGGGACTAGTATCTATTTTGGGTGAAAATATTTAACTTAAGTGTATCTAGTTCAAGATGAATGATCATTTTCTGTTCAAACTATGTAGTTAAAAAGGAAAATAGCAAAAAAAAAACAAAAAAAATGTGAACATGCAGAAAATAGAAGAAAACAAATTAATGGTAATTTAAATAATAAAAAGTAGTAATATAAGTAGATACAGAACTCTATGTTATATATATATAATTAGTCTGTACTGGGGCTCCTCTGTTACACTTTGGTAGACATTTGTACAATGTCATCAACAGTATTGCCAAATTGTTTTGTCCCAAATTCATACACAAACCATACAATCACCAAAAAGCATTTATTGTCATATCAACATCACATCTTCATCAACTAATTACGTCCTGTTTGTCATGTTTAATATTCAACAACTCGACAAAAATAAGTCGGACTGCAATTATCAAACTGAAAGCAAGTAGAAAATAATAAAAAAAAAAATGCAAAAAATAGGTTTTACTCAAATGAAAACAGATTTTTTGAAGGGGAAGGGGGTTAAAACCTGGGATCAAATCACTAAGTTAATGCAATGGTTGAAAGTGATCAAAAATTGTTCATCAGTTATTTATTTATAACTGATATTCAAAACAAGGTTGTATTGTAGTAATGTTTCATGATTTCTGAACTTGCAGAGATGTCTCCATAAGAGAAAATGTTCATGGACATCAATGCTTTAAATGTCCTGCCATTACTGTCTACATAAATGTTTGCAGTTTTAGACAATACGATGAGTTGTTGAAGATTAACCAGGAGGAATGGGGTGTGAGACATCTACTTACTTATCAGAGGTGTTGTTGGTAACAGTGAAACTCTGTAGAAAGTGTTGCATTGTATATTAATTGTACTTAGGGGAAATAAAGATTCCAGCAAATCAGTGCAAACAAATAACCGTCTTCACTTTTGTTTTTCTCGCCGAGTATTTAGCAATTGTCAGAGTTACCTACCCTAGTAAACACGGTCAAATGGACCTGTGCAAACTTTGACTTTACTGATGTGGAGGTCAAGAATGTTTCCTAGTCAAACTTTCAATGAATAAATTAGACAACCAAGCAATATGATGAATCCGTTTATAAATAGCAGTATCTCACAATTCCTGAAAGTATATGTTTAAAAAAGAAATTAAAATGGCGTTTAAGCATTAAACTGCTTTCAGTTAGCATTCATAGAAAAAATGGACCAAGGGAAATCCAACGAAGCATTCTATTTTTTTCAGATTTTAATAAAACAAAAAACAACTATTCAATGAACAGAACAGCCAGTTGTCTAGGAAGAGTCTGTTGTAACCAACGTTACAATTCTGACGTCATAGTGATGATGTAAAATAATTGGGCCATGACACTGATAGCTGATATGAATGCCATGTGAATCTGGTGGGTTTATATAAAGGCAATGCCACACTGTTGTAAACAGACAACCGTAGCTGACTGATGCCATCATTACCAGGTGGAGTAAATGAGGGTTTTGGTGTCTTCCACGATGTCCGCCAAAGGTGTGCTGACTGGGTAAGCCCAGCCTGGACCTGGTGGATTTTCGCAAATTCAAATTCAAATATTTTATTCGAGTCTCACCCTCAATAAAACAGTTACATATGTACAACATCAATAATAAATAATAGAGGCCACTCTATACAGAGTTACGAGAGACTATAAAGGATATATATGATCATAGTAAAAGATTAATTTTCATAAAATAAGCTTCTACGTCTATCTAACATTTGTTTGCAGGTTTTGGCACTATAAATACATATATCAGTCTTCTGGAGTATAAAATATAATTTATCGGTATCACAGAGTGTAAAAAAATTATTATCATATCTTTCGGCTTTAACAAACAATTCATCTCTTATTGGTACAAAGGACAGTGAATTAAAACATGGAGCTCATCTTCTACCACATTAGTACAATGGAAACAAGTTCTAAAATTACTATCTGAATTTTCATAACGGCCTATTTCAACACGAATTGGAGCAACTCCACATCTAAATTTTGCTAGAGCACTACGTGCACCA
>JAUMHH010210282.1:0-12795 GCA_032359455.1 Chlamys rubida | reverse complement strand
AATTACAAAAAAAAAAAAAAAAAAAAACATTTTGCTTTTGACCATATTGGAAAGTGGCGTTAGATGTATTCCCGAGTTTGTCGACTATGGTACTATTTTGTTATATTCGCTTTCGGCGGAATTGTTGTCTGATGATTGCCTAATTAATTGGCAATGGAATATTTCATGTCTAACGTGATAAGTTTCATTGTTAAATCCCTTGATGTATATCGTCTGAGTGACCAATAAAAAACAGACATAAGGGCACAAGAGTGACTTTGTAAAAAGGATGGTGGTGAACAAGGAGGAAGGCCTTAGAAATATATAAATAGGAATCAACAATGGTCGGGATGCTTTTCTTCTCGTAGTATGCAATATATCATATCATGTTGAAAGGGACAGCGTCCAAACGACCTATCAATAAAAAAATGTTAGGACAAAAACGATGCTGATTACTCGGTATAGGGGTAGTGATAAACGTGAAACATGTAACAAAAGCTTATAAATATAGGAATGGGAGTCTGCAATGGGTTTAACGTCTGAATATCTGGTATTAAGCAATATATCATCACATTTTGACAAGGTTCACTCTTGACGGATCTTGTCCAAACGACTTATCAATAAAAAGAGACATAAGGACAAAATGATGATTACTGATTACTTGGTATAGGGGCGAGGATGAGCAATATGCAAGAAAGAAAACCTTATTAATACAGACATGAAAATAAATCGACAGCTGCTTTAATGCTGGTGATCTGCAATATATTATTACTTTTTGAAAAGGTTTGCGTATGATGTACTGTATATCATCCTAAAAACCCAATGACAAAAGGAGGCGACTTGATACGTGGTTGATGACGAATACGACATACAATGTAGGTAAGAAAACCTAATAAATTTAGAAATATGTATCGGCAATAGTGATAATACTTGCCTTCTGGCATTGAGGAATATATCAACTGATTTTGAAAAGATTCGTTCTTGACAGATATTGTCCAAACAATGCAAGAAAGAAAACGTATTATTGAATTAATAATCGAAAACAGCTTAATGCTGGTCTTCAACAATGTATTATTCTTAAAAATGTTCGCCCTTGATAGTATCGCCATAAGGGTCATTTGACAAAAGTAGACATAATGGCACCAAGGTGATAATGGATAGTTGTGTGCAGTGTTAATGAAAAACTATTTTTTTGTGCAGTGTTAATGACAAACTAGATAGATGTAGGAATAGACACCGGTACCAACTCTTGTGTCGTGGAATCATGAGATATACCAACATTATTATCTAGAAGGGTTCACTACGTACTATTGGAAAAATTCCTTAATATACATTTATTTCGCTTATTAAATTAATAAAAAAAAGCTACATCAAACGATTCGTTCGGTTAGGACTTCTTCGGTTTCTCGTCCCATTTACAGCTGATGCCATTTAAGGGTGTGCCACCATATGTGATTGTATGCTTCCATGTGTGCTGTTGGCAGGGTATGTTGTTGTACTCTTTGTGATAGCCGATATCTGATCACATACATGTAGTTTTCCCTAATTAAAACAACAAGAACAACATATTTGTTTTTAGACGCGACCGTATAACTACATACATGTACCTCGCGAAATGTAACTAGTTCATAGTATGCCGAACATGTATTTAATTTTTGTGTATGTCCACCATTTCACGCTGCTACAGTAGACAGTGTCATGACTTCGCGTCACTAAAATGCCATTGTGATGGAACTTCACTCGTGTTATTCCACCACTGTGCACAGAAATTCGTGACATGAAACCATGTCCGCTAAGAGTTATACTGTCCTTTATACGCTGCAAAGTTATTGCTTGCTACGGTGTCCATGAGGGTAACTCAATATGTGGCGTGGTACATGGCCATTGTCTGTGTATAAACATATTAACTATACACCAAGGAGTTCACTTTTTGTTGATTTTTTTTATTGTTTTTACGGGTTTGTTTACAAGGATATACTCCCACTCGCTCCTCTAAAAATCCATGTTATAAAAATGGGCTAGTTTAGGAACCGAACACCAAAGTCTGACAAGAGAACTGACAGAAATTGATTTTCAACCATTTACACAAAAAAGCTTTTCGAACACACGAAACTGTAGAACCCCATACTGTCTAGACGTGAGAACAATGGTGATGATATGGTTCCTTTATACGTAACAGTTGTTTGCACTTTTCAGCTGCAAGAATACAGCTGTCTGAGTGATTCCTAAGGTGCAAATGAGCAATGCCTGCTTTGACCTCAACGTACATACCAGAGTTATCTTTCCTTGTTATAACAAAATATGTTTAGCATGTACTGCCTTCTACCTCTGTACTACACAATCTATAGCTACCAAACTCCCCCTTTTAAAACGCCATATGCTCACTACATTTGGCACATTCTTAAATTAATGCACGACTCATGTATTGGGCTCTTGTACCCAACTGTATTTTTGTTTTTCTAAATTCTTCAATTGATCTTTATAATAAGATTTGATATGATTTACAACCAATTCGTTCCCTGTTGATAATCTTTTACACTTTTTAAACCTTTTTATTTCTAGTTTGATGTATTCATTTTGGTGATTGCCTATTTTAACGTGTTGTTTTGCCCTAACTGACTCGCATTGTCGATGGGGCGTGAAACAATACAAAAACAAAACTTTACTAGTTATGTTCGTTAGTGTCTCAATATGCACATGTCTTCATTTGAACAACGCCAGGACGTTTACCACTAGAAAACAGTTGAATACGCATTTATGTTGTGTTATGATATTTCATATCATATTTTTGATGTCAAGGATACTTTCTTATGTTTTGGTAGAGAAAAGAGGTTTTGTTTTGTTGTTAAGTTTTAGTTAACCTTTTATTTTTAGATGGCCAAATTATTTTATGTTTAGTGTGCTCTGCAAGAATTTCAGCCACTAAGATAATGCGTTCTGGTGACAGGATAAGTATTTAAAACGAAAGCAACTTAAGAGTGTACGAAATCAGCTTTCTTCCTAAGTCCCTTGGGTTATCATTAAGGATAATCATCAAAGTTTGTCAGACGCATGGTACTGGAAACCCCATGGCATGATATAGCGTGCTTTGTATATTTACTAAGTATTCGTGTCAATACAGGGTAACGTCTCGTGTGGCTGTATACTGTCTTCCACAGTAAACATTCCCGTATTTTACAGTGTTTGTCTGTCTTTCTTGCGTTTAGGTTTCATGCTATCGAGTTCTTTGTGACCGACATTTTGTAATCTTCTTTTTTTTGTGGAAAAACGTATATTGAAGAGTGAGTTCCATATTCCGTATACGAACGGCCTTAACAAAATTCAAACCTATGAAACATAATCAATATATTTATACTCTATATTCGAATATTATATATATATTTACTGACAAAAACATTTTATATAATCAGCTACAGTTGAAGTAGTCTTTGCTTGTTATCACATAAAACGAACAGGCCGCGAATGATCTCTATAATAAGATATGATATATTTTTTAAACAATTCGTTTGCTATTGATATATTTCGACATCTTTACACATTTTAACCTTTTGTTTCTTGTTTTTATGTATTCAGTTTTTTGTGAATGTCTATTGTTTTAGTGTTGTTTGACCCTAAATGAATCCAATTGTCGATGGGCCGTAAAACAAATACAAATACAAATAATGATAATTTAAGAACATTCAAATAAATGCCGATAACCTTGAAAATACGCAGTTACTGTAAAATATATACCGAATCATAAACAGATATATATATCAGCACAAAATGATGAGCCAACCGAGCCAACAAAACTGTGTCAGTTCCTGAATCATATCCTTAATACATATCTATATCTCTCATAATTAAAGTTTAAACACAAAAAAATGAGTCTTCGTAACGGCTAAGGTCATATTATATTGACGTGAACAGATGATAGGACCAATCAACGGCCATTATAAAAGTGCAGTATCGGTGATATGTCATAACATGACACACCATCCGGTTACAGCATTCCGACTACGCACTTACCGGAAGTGTCCTGAGAGACATCACAAAAAGAATGTGCGGCTAAAGAGAAACCGTATAGATTGTCAAACGTTCTAATGGGTTCTGCAAAGCACATTTGTTATTTTCTTATTCGATGTGATAAGTACACAAACCACAAGCCCTAGTTCGATAAGGTCAAATTCTACTGTTTTCAGGTACAGTAGTCGTTTGATATATCTTCGTGCGATATGAAGGTTGATGCTTTTTTATTATATTTAATAGTGTGTCTGGTGGTGTTGTTTACGGTTGAATTCTCGACGTGAGAATGTGACATTATTTGGGTTTTACCTAACTTTTCAAGCCGATTAGACAAAATACTCTTATCCTTCCAGAACACCTGGTATTATTCTCCCTGCACTTTTTCAAGGGTCGCCGTTTAAATATTTCCTTTGTTCATATTTTGCCGTTGTTTTATCGATTTTGAGTTAAAGTTGTGTTTTTGATGACACTTACGTATTTTCAAGGTTATTGGCATTTATTTGAATGTCCTTAAATGATTTAAACTGTTAATAGGACGTTAATCAATATAAAGCCACATCATTTTTCAAAACACAATTTGTTACGCTGAAAGTTACTGACCGAACATTAAATATTGCCAGAGACTAACACCAACATATCGCAGCCACCCAAAACACACACGCATACACTACACGCATGCATCTTGCAAACAGGGGAGGCCGTCCTTAAATGATCATAGCTGTTGAACTATACTAAACCAAACCAAACCAAACCAAACCAAACCAGAGACTAACTGTTCTAAAATAATGCTTGTTTAACAGTAAAATTTACCACGTGATAAATATCAGTTCGTCACACATGTTAACCGGTTCGTCATACTACATGTAGGTGATCTTAACAGAAACATATACACCTACGATATAAGGTATTTACCGATAAATCTTTCGTTATAGGTCTTATTCGTAAGTCGGATAAACATAAATGTGACCAGCTGTCGGCTGACGTATATTGTACACGTCTTCGTTACTTCCACATGAAATCGTGAAATAGCAGTTTACAGAAATGTCCGGCTTGCTCACAGGAGCATCTCCCTGATATACAGTTTGTAATGATGGAATGCAATCAAGACTTCCAATACTAAGCAATGAGTTAAGGAACTGATTCCAAACACAGATTCTATTCATTTAACACTAGGAAATGACAATCGCTCAATGAAGTAACAATCAAAGCTGCTGAAGTAAAAATGTATTTTAGCATATTAATTCTGTGTCATAGCCGTATTCGATTTTGAAACAATAGGGCAGCTGCAAATGAATGGTGGAGTATTCTTGAGGCAAATGCTGATGTAATGTCTAATATAATCTAGCAAGACTAGATCGATCGACGATAGCCAGGAAGCCCAATTACCCGTGCTGTCTGTCGAGATCAGTCCTGGATCTGAAACACGATACTGTTTGTATATATTATGCAACTCGCATCTATATACTTGGTCATTTCAATTTAAATCGAGCCTTGACTCTTAACTAATCTTATTCTCGATAACAATTGTTCTTAACGTAGATTTTTATACCTTCACATATTTGAAAACAAATAGTGATTGAGTACTCAAAATTATGCCGTTGTCAATGTATCATCTCATCGAAATGGTGTTATTGCTACATGGTCACATTGTCTGACGACTGGCGAATAAAGTTTCGTAATGTCGGCATTTATTTGAACAAACTTGATATCCCTTCATTCTAGCAGGTTAAACATTAAATTTACATTAGACTTTATGGATGCAGTGATGGATGCTGCGCCATCAAATAGGTTTCCGTACTTTTGTGTCAGGCAATTAAATATTGTCGTACTCAAATATGTATCGACATGCTGTGAAATACAATTTCACCCATGTTGTATCAATATTAACTCGTGCAATGTACTTACAATATGTAGGTAAATTATTCCACCTTTCTTTGCGAAAGTATGTATCTGTTTTATTGATTAAAACATTGCTCGAAGTTTTCTTTTTGATCACTCAAATGTTTGCAGTAGTTTCTTCTGTCAAAATATTTAAAAACTTGTTTCAAATTAGATGACTTCCCTGAAAGATGTTCACTGCTGACAATACAGGGTTTCAAACGATACCGGTGGATGAAATATATTGACTTTTGTTTTATTGTCGACAAGGCTCTTATTGTAATATCTGCCGTTAATGAAACAAAGGCTGGTGTTTTTGACGTCAAAGGCGACCTTTATAACATGTCATACGCGCTTTATCATTTTCATTATAACAACTTGGATAACATCATATGGCGATCACTGCCCTGGTGGTAAGATCAAATGTGAGTTGAATGTTAATAAACGTTTATACATATGTATCGCCCTGCCATCAGGGTATAGATAGTTAATTACATCGAAAAACACATTCTTATTAAGTGTCTTATTTTCTAATATATATTCAACAACAAATTTAGACGAGCGGTCGTCTGCCATCGTTGAAGCTTTTAGTGATAGCTCTCGCGAGAATTTGAGAATTTCCAAAGCCAAAATATTATGTTTTGTCAACGTCTAGAACGGCGTACTGTGACACACGCTTATTTATATCAAGGTCATGTGACTTGTCTGTTACATAGAGTTATACTGATACGATTCATTCATTTTGCTCATGGAACGACAAGATCCATGACCCAATAATGAAATAGAATATTAACGATTTTCTCGGGAAATGTCACAAAACATTGCATCATATCAACCGTAAAGCTTTCTGTATCCCAATGTCGTCAACAGATCCCCTTTCTGTAGATCAGCTTTTGTATAATAGCATTCATTTACATTTTTTGTGCTTGCCTAATATAATAATATATCATCGAAGTCTTCTCTAGACGGTATAAGTAACACGGTTGGGAAATGCTATTGACCACTTATATATAATTTTGACTTTGTATATGGCTTCTCATACAAAGTAATTTATCATAAAGTCGTTGTTACCGACGGCTTGTTTCCCTCCCTGACAGTTGCCTCTGAGAAACCATATGATACTTAATATAGCTGGTGGAATATGTTTGGCGGTTAATTGATGGATTAACGACCTAGTTACACCAAAGGTCATTCATGGTCGAACAGAGGATGTTAATTCAATATACAACGCTAATCGGAACAAACTAACGACATTATTAAATAACAATTACTACCATTTGGTTTCTTGGGAGGTATTTTGAAACGGTCTGGCTGTATGGGAATAGAAGACAATTAAGAAAATATCAGATGGCCCCAAAAAGGAATAGTAGAGAAGTGAGAAAAGGCGATACAGATACCATCTGTTGCAATGGAGACAGCAGATCAACTTTGGTTTCTTAATTTCCCCCTAAACAGACGACATAGAAAAACCAAGAGTCTGCAGGAGGTTCACTGTGTGTCTCTTTGCAGTTACAATGTTGATCCAACGGTAACATCTAAATAAAATGTCTTCTAAATACTTAAATGACAAACCTATTTGATAACATTGATTTAGTAACTCAAGCCTATTTGAATTTTGTTTGTTCACCACTTCGAGTCATGAAATACTATGATCATGCTGATATAGTCTACAGATGGGTAGCCACTTTAGATTGCTATTCCAGCGACATGTCACAACCTTGACCTACTATTATTCTAAAATGAAAGAGATGCCTGGGTAATTGAGATATTGGTCCCAAGTGTTGCAATGTGGGCAGCAGATCAATCTTGGTCTTTAGCAAACCCTGATGTTATCATGTGAATGTATACATCAAGTCCCTTAATTTTTCCAACGTTCCCTAATCTACAGGGATCATGGTATTCGTAGTACATAGCGTTTGGTAAAATCCGGTATCATATTCTGTAGTTACCAAACGAAAAAGCAGTTATCTTGTGTGTTCTACTCAGGGGACACTTACAAAACAACCTTAATCTGTCAACCACATTGCAAACTTGGGATTTCCACTTTTTTTTCCACTTCTCATCTTTTTCTTTCCTAACGACAGCCGCCTTGATGACCAAAGCGAATACATTTTTACACTGTTGTATTGGTAAAGCGAGATGTATTTGATCTCCGCTGCCATATGGCAAATGCGATGGCACACAACTACTGTAGCAATCTACACGACAAATTAATTTCAGTGACACGGATCCACAGTTCTCAATTAGAAACTCTTAATGCCAGGACAAAATTAAAGAACCTGATACAACATTACAACTGATATATACGTCTCAGCTATTTTTCTGTCTTCTGTTGCATTGACCTCTTTTATGCAGATTCTAAATTATAGGTCTATTGATATAATTTCCTACGGCAATGTATAACTATTCCATTGTCTGTCTTCCCCTTCAGCCACCATACCAACGTCTTCCTTTACCAAGCTTTTTGTCATCTCCCTAAACCGCAGTGTACGATTCAAATATACTCGTTTGTTTTTCTATTCCACTAATCCGTTTGGATTTCTGGCACTGTTTGATAAGGAATAATTTGACACGATTCTTGATTTTGACGCATCCGAATTGAATTTCTCGCGACTAGTTACTGCTTTTGGCTTTAATTTCTCCGTGTTAAACATATAAACACACATTTTATTTAAAATATTGATCATGTACATGACTGTATTTATGATAAAAAAAATCGGTAAACAATGAGTATGTGTATAAAAGAAGGGACATGTGAATATGCTTTTTTACTTGCCTCGGTATCTTCAGATAAAACAAATCGTTACAAAGAATGGCATCCCTGAAGATGACAAATTAACTACCAGTCGTCGGAAGTGGGTTGTTGATGATTCGTTTTGTTCTGTTTAATATGGCTTAACGGCTACAACGAGATCATTAGTGACCCCAAAAAAACTGCACACGCATCAAAAACAACTGAAATGTTTAAATTGGTGAATAGTTGTATATATTGCGCATCTTTCAAAATTGAAACAATCTTCTATCGAAGAAACCAAATTAAGTGTTGCTGCATAACCACCATAAAGTTATCTGCGGAGTCGTGTTGGATTTTGGAATTTTTGTTTACTGTTCTGGAGATAAATGAACCAAGCCCGATATTAGAGCCGATATTTCAAATTGTATGTGAATACATGTAGCATGATGCAGCTCATCTTAGAATCTCTCTGTAACATTGACGGTTTTCTTCTGTATGTCCTCTACCTACAGACGACTTAAAAGACCGACATTTTTTGCTTTTGTTGAAAAAAGTGTTATATCTGCCTCTTCTTTTAACTCCTAGCTACTTCTTTTTAACATCGGTGTCTACTAAAGCACCCTCATTCATATGTCCTTTGACCTTGTTAGGGCGGTAAAATAAATAAACAACATTTGATATAGCGCCCTATCTAGCTAGCATAAGCCACTCTAAAGCGCTTTACAGTACATAGATATACAATTAATACAATTAGCATATACATTAATCAATACAGTTTTTTGAGGAATTCTCAGAAGCTGCTTTATCAGGCGCTAACTACTAGTCATATGCCACCTGGCTAATATCTCTATATGTGCGTATGCCTGCATGTGTGCTGGAGATGCAATGTGTTATGTTTGTAGTGGGACCGTGTTACTCGATCTGAACTATGATCAGTATTCAATATCAATGGGGTTATCTTTTGATGTTAAAGGTTAATATCTTAACATGATAACAGTTTGTCGTACATATACAAGATATCAGATATAAAGCCCTAGCTAAGCAGTGTGTTGGTCAAAAAGACGCACTTATCTAGAACAACTGGATACACTAATCACGCACTTTTACAGCGAATCAGCTAAAACAAGTAAACTGTATAGAATGTGGAAACTGGGTTACTAAAGGCAGCTTAATAATCGTACCGTCATCATGTTTATCCTAGAATTTTACAATGATCGAGCCATCATTGTTTTACTGTAGGTAATCGTTCATAAATAAAATAAATGCAATTACAGTTTCATGATAATACAGTGTCGGAATTATTTTCACATAATACGTATTATACGTACGCTTAACTATAATTAACGATTGTACATGAGATGTGGAATAAGGTGTGTATATTACATCACAAACGTGGATTAAGGTGAGAATTATTGGCGAGTAACACGTGTAGTTGCTAACACCTAGCTCAGTTGATTCGTATGTTGACCCTTTTACCCCTAGGTAACTTGAATATATTCTACCATGCATTCATATGGATGAGTCCATTAAGGTCTACAGTGGTGAAATGGTTAAACAGAGCAGAGAGAGGAGGACGTACCTGAATACGAACTTTGTGTCTCATGGAACTTGGCTTGAGTGTCAGCAACAAGAAGGCGACTTTGCCGTGATTCACAGTCCGTTTTTGCGTCTTCCCATTTCCGCTTACTTTCGGAGGAGAATATCCACTAGTCCATATTGGGTGTTCCCTGAACGCATACATCTTAGGACAATAGGTAGAAACATCAAAGGGAGGGTAATTATAGTTTGTATCATATCTCAGGTAAATATATGTACTATATTTACCTGAGATATGTTACCTGTAGATCTACCTTTGATTAAACAGGTAAAAAGTTATGATTTTTATTTAACTTGCATAAGGTTCCAAAGAATAATATCATCAATATTGGGAAAATACTAATTCTAAATACTCTGATGTATTCAAATATATTTTAATAGATATTACGAAGTTGTTAGTTACATAAAGGAGCTCACATATTGATAGGTGGGAAACTAGACTTCAACTTACTAATATAGAACACTATAAACTATAAAAGAATATATTTACATGGGGTACATTACTGTCATCTGCCTCATAAATACATATTTTTGGTCAAATCAAAAATATGTAACACTAAAAAGTGTCTCCTTACATTTTGAAGAAAAAAAATAAAGAAAATGTTTGAAATAACAGTGAAATATTCCTGTATCTGTGATAAATAGATAGTCCCTAACCAGTCCTTTGTTGTCTGATTTAGCTTTCAAAGTAAGGATTAAAAGTTCTTTAACTCTGTATATATTCATTTAAAAAACCGAAAAAAAAATATGTCATGATTGAAAACACATATATGACGAAGGCTTACATGTTTTAGCTCTTGTTAAGCACAAATGAACGATTCTTTTTGAAAGTTTAAACCCTGAACATTTATTTATAAAATGCCGAAAATAAAATAAAAAGGAAAATGAAAATGTAAAAAAAAAAATGGAATTAAAGAAAAAATCTCAGATGAAAGGAAACTATCAGAAAGAAAAATTCTTAGATAAAAGACAGTAAAAAGCTACTGATTCCATGAAGAGATTCTGATCTCATTCAAGATGGTGAAGGCTGAAGCGGCACCTGCACAGATTGACCTATATGAGAGTTGAATAGTTAAGCCCCCAGTCCAAATACATACATACAAATGTATTCATCCTTTTTATTTCAGTAAGTGTTGCGTTGTCTGTATTACAATGTTTAAATTTAATTTTAATAGTTTTTTATTTGATATAACTTTTGCTTTAAGGCCCAAAGTCTGTCACTAATGTTCGAATTTGACTAGCTCGGATAATACATTTTACATACTTTTTTGCATAAAGACTGGACTGCCAGATGTATAAACACTATGACATTTTCACTTTCAAATAAATAATAATACTATTTTTTTTAAAACCACATTGATTCTTTAAAAATGTGATTGTATCATTTACTTACAGATTTGGTTCCCCTGTAAATTTTGATTAATTGTGCTTTATAATTTATTTATTTATCTGTTATTGAAAGATCAGTTTAATTAATATTCTATCAAATACTATATTGATCAACGTGTTTATATTATCAAAAATATCAAACTAAACAAAATTAAAAATAAATTAAAAAGTCAAACAAATATATATGAATATTTATATAAACATATGTGCTTGAGTTCCAACAGGTAAAATCAGACACTTTTTAAGAAAAAGGCTATAACCCCTAGCAAAACAAGTAAACAGGTAAATTAAAAATGTATGAGTTCAGGGAATCAGCCACCAGTAGCCTGGTAATAATCAAAGTCCACACCACATGGAGAGGTTCCTGTCAATGAACAAAAGATCAAAAGTTATATCTTTGGATTAGTCCTCAGAATGGGTTTTGAGTTTCAAAATTAAATTTGAATTTCAAGAATGTGACAATTGATTTTGTTGTTTCAAAAGTTAATTCAGTATCACCTAATTATGATTATGCTAATAAAACGAAACACTGACTTTGTTTATCATTCAGTTAAATTTCAATCAGTGGGTATACATTTTTCAAGCGGTATTATACGCATTAGTATCATTATAATATAAATGCAAATTAGAAATTAGAAATTCCAGTAAACAGAGCACGTGATTGGATCATCATATAGTCAAGACGCTTGACTTGAAATTGCATTATAAGTATCTCTTCTTTCTTTCGACAGTAACATATCCAGTGAACTTATATTTAAGGGAAATTTCCTAATTCTTCGGATAAATCAAGGGATTATTTAACATATTATACAGCATTTGATAATAACACGAATAATATATTGATTACTCCATTTCTATTATTTATATACTATTTTTAGAACGTATACATATGGTTACCATGCCTATTCGTGGTCCCGATATCTTTCGAAAAACTACAGTGATGTTGGTGGAACTAGTAATTAAAATTGTAGCAAAGTAACACAGCTTTTAGTAACGTAACGATCTGACCATGTACCAGTAGGTTATCGTCTAAGTAAGAGTATATAATAGTAAGTATAACTTAGTAACAATCTGACCATGGACCAGTAGGTTATCGTCTAAGTAAGAGTATGTAAAAGTAAGTATAACCAAGTAACGATCTGACCATGTACCAGTAGGTTATCGTCTAAGTAAGATAATATAATAGTAAGTATAACTTAGTAACAATCTGACCA
>JAUMHH010210260.1:0-12798 GCA_032359455.1 Chlamys rubida | reverse complement strand
TGTGTTTACTATGTACAGATTGTGTTTACTATGTACAGATTGTGTTTACTATGTACAGATTGTGTTTACTATGTACATATTGTATTTACTATGTACAGATTTTATTAAGGCTGCCTGTTGTAAACTTGTCAGGACTTATTTCGTACAACTACCATATTGAAAATATTGTGAATGTATGTATCACAAAGACAATAATGTCTATTGGAAGAAATAACGATATATAGGTATATTGCTGTTTTCGAATCTTTAACACACACACATATATATAAAGCCAGTAGTTATATACGTCGCTGTCTCAAATAGGCAATATGATTCTTTGCATACAGATATTAAATGCTGAGTAGAGAGCAATTACTAGAATACTGTCAAAATACCTTTATGTAATAGTTGTAATACGGTGACACTTTGTGAGATGACTTTTCAAACAGATGCTTATCATTTTACGGATCGACAATAAATTCATTTATTCTTCTGTACGCAGATGATGGAACTGTTAGCTAGAATTGCTGACGGTTTACAGAAATGTTAAGATACTATACTAATCAGTTGAATATGACTTTAAATATGTATTAAATTAACGTGCAGGATTTCAGAAAGGGCGATAATTTAAGTGTAAGAGTAGAGCTATTCTGGCAAGTTTATTTGATGTACGTGTTATCAAGTAGTGCTTAAAGTGACAAATGACGGGTTTAATGGCATATTAGACGAACTAGTTAGAACATGATTAGGTCTGCGCGCAATTCAAGACAATATTAATGGTAGAGTTATGATTGATTCCTTCTCTACGTATTCTTTTGATCAAGATTATTTTCAGAAAGAACAAACCAAAACTACCTTGCCTAAACTCAAATCATCAGCCGAATATTGAATTTCATTGTGTTTAAAAACGTGAATGTAATACAGATCTAAAAGGCTGTATTCGAGACATATTACTAGAAAAGCACAATATATTTAAACATGTTCAGAACTATTGGAAACAGATATTTATCAAAATCAGCAAATGTTTCATCTTTGAGAAGAACCGACGACTTTAATGTGGAATGTCTATCAGCAATATAACACTGTTCCAGGCGTGTGTGCTAGTACGGGACCACGTTTGTGTTACATTTTCTGTTTCTATAACATCTATGCATTTCACTGATGGAACGAAATGTTTAAAGTAATAAGGAAATGAATGGTCGGCAAATTTCGACCATAAAAAATGTAACGTTTGGTCCTTATACAAGTCTACCACACACAAAACACGTACCGAATTGTTTATAAACAAACATGCCTGGTATTTCACATTCCCTAAATAATCACTGCACCCTCCACCGCGCCACTTCCGGTGGGTTCGATTAGGGCGACAGGTGTTACAAAACCGATCGCGAGATACAGACACACTACAACTTTTTAAACATCGACAGTTCACATTTCGCTTTAGATCTCGCATTGGTGACTATAAAATGGACATAAAGTCTTTGTAGAAACACATTGGAACATTAACAAACCCGCCATAAACATGATTGGTTCAACAAAGCGTGCGGTCGCGCTGGGGTCCGTGTGAGCGGTATTTACAGTAGAGGGCAGTAACTCCGTCCAACAGTTGCACGGGTATTAGAAGCTATGTTTTACGACAGTCAGGTAACACAAAGACAATGAATGGTTAGCTTTAAGTATTATATTCCACGGTTGATTAATAAATATATATGGAAAGGGAATAGCATTCTACTAATTTAAAAAAACAAGCTGTCTTCAAATCAAAACTCTTTCCTTAAACACTCCCAAGAAAATAAATATTTACATTTTCACGTTTTTAATTTAGCAAATTCTAAATCTAATATAAGATCCGTAATCTGGTTCTCGCATATAAAAAACGACACCAGTATATACTTTTACACCCTGGAGCAGATCGGCGGCTTGCCTTCATGTTTCTCGCTCGGCCTGTGGACAACACGGCGGTATTTACTCGCCAGACGCTCTCCTTTGATACTAAGACGACATTGTAAACAAACCAAGCACTTGTTCACGAGTGTCAATTTTATATCGAAATTTCAAAGGCGTATGACGTAACTTGTTTCGGCATAAAATAAAACACAACCTTATCATGGCGATTCATGTATTTTAGCTTGCTTTAGTGCTAGTATTTATACACAAACCCTCCTTCCCAATGTTGTCGAACATATCACCGGCTATGGCCGAGATGGTTACAGCGTTGGAGTGTAATAAACTTAATAAAAGTCACAAAAAGTTAACGCCACCCAAGCTGCGTCGATCCAAGGTAGGGGACGAAACCAACCCCACAACCTGTTCACTAGTACTACATCAGCTTCCAGACATCACCACTGCTGTATCTCTAAGGATGGATGAACAAGTCACTGTCATTTATAATGTTTATTATATCGTTGTCATGTGCATTTGTTATTTTCTTCGTATGTACTTATATAAATAACTACTACTAAGCTAATCAATGCTTCTGGTCCAATATCATTATATTTCATATCAATACAGAAGTAATAAAGATAAATGAAATCAACAAATGACAAAGCTGTTAAGAATTTCGATTAGTTTGTTTTAAATCAGCCAGGTCTTTGTTTACCCTAAAAGAGTCTCTTTCATCTTTTTCGTACCTGTATGTTAAATACTATTCGCACAGCGTTCTATATCTATTTAGATGTCATGTTTTAAACTAAAAAGGGGGTTTGTAAAGTTGTTCTCATAAGAACACTTTTAACATTTGGTACAAAATGTAAGAGCGACCCAATAAATGTTTTTTTGACGGTCTTATTGCGATACAAGATCGTTTGTACTTTAAAATCAACAGCACAGGGTAACTTCGTGTTAATTTGAAAACAAAAACAAAACGATACATTGTGCTTCCGTAAGATCGAAACAATCCGCATAACACATCAACAAAAATGTGGCAACCGAAAGTTTGACATTATTAGGCAGGAGACGACATATTCATCCAAAGCTGAAAATAGGATAATATTGTTCAATTTAAATTGTATAGCTGGTGAATCGAGAGTTTGATAAAACATTAAAGTGTTTGGTAACATGACTACTAACGTATCCTGTTGTGTACGCACCATCTCTATTGTCCGGTATCATCTCAAATACTGATGACGGAAATGAACACTTAAAGATGTCATGAGAAAACATATTTTACACGAATATTCTAATACATTCTTGGTACTGTGATAAAAAGAATTTTGAATCCGGTTCAATATCAGACAAGGCTTATGTTAAAAGTCTAGAAATAGTTATTTTTTATCGACAGAGTCTCGCTAAAATTTCTCACAAAGTTGCTGTCCTCACACCATCTTGTCCTCAAACACGTAAATATGATACAGATGTCTGGCACTAGGTACCATAACTACAGATTGCCCAATCTAGGTAATTATCACGGTCATAAACCGCCAGAACACGTGCTTTGCGCGCCTTTGTAATTATTTTACAGACTTTTGAAGATATCTGAAACAATGGCGTCGTAATCAATGTGTATAGATAATTCCATCATTAAGCGGGAGCGATGCGACAAACCAGCTTGTATTATAGCCTACATATAATTGTGTTGTATAAACAATGAAATAGACACCGCCATAAAGTCCGGTCCGGATCCGTTTCATATCTTACAATCAGAATATTAGGACATTATTTTGTAATTAGACAGTCGGGCGACCACGGAACAGACGCGAGGATTGTCCCCCCGACCATGCTCCTCCTCCCGAAATGTGACAACCGAGACACGATAGAGCCTGATAGGGGGTGTAACCCTCCACAACCTGAGAGACCCACGGCGATTACACTATGCTAACTTGTTTATGTTAGCACCATAAAGTTGGGGGCAAACTGTCGATAACGCTCACTAAACGTCATTACCTTTGTGAGCTCAGTGTTCTGATTACACTAGATATCTATAACATACACACTGATAATTAGTCGTATCCCATTACTACGGGCACGTGGAAGATATTCTCATCAACGGTTTTCACTGGTATTAACATTCAAATTTTTTCTTCATTAAATTGAATGATTATTTCACTAGTCCAATAATAACCTCATTATTTAATTGTCTCTCAAAGACATTACAAAAATGTAAACCATGATTTTTTGAGTCGGACACTTTAAAAAAGAATTGAACCTGATCGTGTCAATATACACAAAACTGGATAAAATAAACGTGCAAAGAATGCTATAATCTAACTATTGAAATATAACAGTTGGATAACGCTAGAATGATTTTAGCTAAATATTTGAATGTGATCATTTTTTCCAAGTTGAACACGACTGCCGACTCTCGACACGATCGCTGTAGTTAGTTGAACATACAGTTTTCGTTTATACATTTAGCTATTACGGAGACAGTTTTATTCCCGTTGGCGACAAAGAATCCTGTTGTGTTATCACGTACGAACCTCTGGGAATTACTTACTCGACATATATTCTAACTCTCCATTTTTTAAAAGCTGTTCATGTGCATATTTTTTTACAGCTTTACTTATTTCCCCTCGTGTTATTATTCTTCAGATTTCTTAGCTTTCCCTACCCGTAAATCTACAGCCTCTCTTCCTCATCCCACTCCAACTGTGTAACTCTAGAATAAAGAAACTATCTATCTATCTTACTGACGTTTATTTTTTTTTATAGAATCAGGAACATTATGTTATATGCGTTGACAATAAACGATCGCGGCTGGAAGGACATTCTGGACCGCCACGTCTAGCGTACACATCGGGGTCGCAGAGGTGCTTGCTTCACGTAGGTCTGGTGACGCCACAAAACACGCGCTCAGGCACACGAAATTGGCCATAATCGACAACTAATGAAAATCTTTATTTGTACGCGTGCATGTTTTTGACATTCTATTATCTACTCTTGCTTAGTCGGAAATAATGGAGAACACATCCCGGTAGTTTAACGGATCAAATTACAGGTTCAACTACCGTCACTATACCGAGGAAAGCCTACTGATTACACACGCAAGACGCTAGAGTTTGACTTTCCCTGCCAAGGTAATTTGGAGAAAAACATAAGATGTCTCATTTTTCAACAAAAACTTGCCTGAAATGATCAGAAACGGGAAAAAGTTGGTGAAGTTTAAGAAATCAAATGCAATTTAAGAAGCGCGCGTGAAGTTTGCTGTGTATAATTGTGGACGCTGAAATTATAGAGCAGCACGGGAGCGAAATTGTACGTTGTCACTTTCACGAACTTGGTGAGTAAAGCACGAGTAACGCACGCGCCTGATGATGACAGTGCCCGTGAGAGGGCGTTGCTTCTCGAGTTGTGTGTTTACACGTGCATCATCAGAGATGATCTAACTCATTATTAAGGAGAGGTTAAATGTCACCTTGCTATAATAAGCTCGGTGAAAATCATTGGGTGTGGTAGTGTGTCAACAGAAGCAGAACTAGTCCCACAAGTTGTCAGATTCCGAGCCTGATGGGCGTGAATTTCAACATTCAAATAGAAACGTTCAATTCCTAACTTAATGACATTTCTATCAATTTTAAGCGGTTTCAGGATGACGTTGACTATAATCTCGTTGGAATTGTAGACAAACTGCCTTTCATAAGAGTCATGGAAGTATGACATTGGGTTTATGCGCGCGCACCCGAAATTAATGGTTTTAAAGCTGAGAGGACTTTTTTATAAAAAAAAAAAATGAAATCATTAAAATGGAAATAAGGCTTTACGTAAGCGATTCTGGCGGGTACTTGGTTTCCCAGAAGGCATAGCTGGTGAATGCGGCACATCTCCTGTTCAGTCGATTCCGTTAATTGTACACTCTGTACCGTTCTACATATAGTTAAGAAATTGTAAATATGTTGCGAGTATAATTATTACTCAAAGACGAAGCAGAACGAACACGCACACAGTGAAATGACAATGCTGAAGTTATCAGTTATGAGTTATTCTTTCAAAACTTCCAACAAAGAAAGTTTATCGTAATGAATTTGAATACTGATTATGGTTTTATCCGACAAGGCATTATGAGACTGTCCTTTTACAATAAACAAGAGTGACACAAACTGTTACATTTGTCACCATCACTGGAGTTAAAAACTATGATGTTTAAGGGCCTGCAATAATTAAAACCAGGTCACTGTATTTGAGATCGTTACTGGCCTATACGCGTTCAAGGACTGGCATTATTGCAGAGTTAATGTTGTCTTTCCTATTGTTTCGGCGTTTCTTCACGCCCCGATAATATCTAATCGAATAGATTTTCAATTAAGATTTTATCCCTGTGTGTTGATGCTGTTATATATCTTATTCATGTGTGTTGACGCTATATTTTCTCCTTGTGTGTTGACGCTGTGCCGGTATATTTTGATAAAATATATTACTCAGTTACGGAAAAATTGTAAAGCACAAATGGTAGATATTTGAAGCAAAAAACTGCGACGATATTCTAAAAAAATATTTGTCTGTTAAAGGAATCGAAACTTTTTTTTTTAATTTAAATTTAGAATTTACAGTATTCGACTACACGAGTCAGTCCCCAAACCAAATACTACTGCAACAAAACATGTCCAAAATGCATGAGGGTCAACAATCAGAGAATAAGGGGAAATCAGATATAGTATACTTCCCTTTTGATATCGCAAGCGGTCAAGATCAACAATATTTCTATCACTGATTCGTTAGCGGCCGGGCGTGATTGAGTTACGGCCTCGTCGATTGGCATGTGCCGAGAAGTACCGAACGTGCAGAATGATATGTAGCAAGACGTACCGAACATACACATCATGCAAACTCATCCTTTCCTCATTGACATTTCCCCTGTGAAATTTCTCCCGTTTTCTTTATCTTGTTTCGAACATGTCCTTTTCTCCCAATATCGTATTGAACCCCTGAGCTATCTACCGATGTTTGTTTGAAGTCCGATAGATTTACACATTATGGTAATTTGACTGGACATATAGCATGGTAATTATCTCCGGTAGGCATATCAAAACCCATAAAAACGTTAATCCACAGCAAAGAAGTAATGGTGGCGAACAGCTTAGTCTAAAAAAAGCATTTCAGAGACTACTGCGCCGTATAGACAGAGAAACCTTCAACTAGACGGATTTACTTAAACCTACATAGTTTCTATCAATCAGAATTTTTTTAATTGACAGATTTCACGCAGAATGATTAGATGTTCGTTATATTACAACCGTGATATGAACGGCAGTGAAGGACATCTACAGTAAATTTTCAATATCTCAGAAAAATACTAAACATTCCTGCCTTTATTAGCGGATAGATATGAATCGTTAGCCTCGGTTTCATTGACAGTAAGCAAGTACCTCACTCAGGCATTTTGGCAAGTCCTACTTCAAGTCTATTGAAAACACAATGGTGCTGGAAGTGTGAAGTCGTTGACAAGTCGACACACACAGTGTTATCAATCTGAGAGAGGTCTCAGATCTCACACACGGGGCAGTGCTCACTCGTTTCCGGTCTTTGCGCTATCTCACTTCCGGTCTTTGTTCTCACCCCCATTGTTTCGGTATTGTTTTCAAGTAGATTCACACTTACTCCTATGACCTTGGAATCTTAATTGGAGAAAGAATTCATACGATACTTACAAGTGTTATGAAAAACAAAAGCAATTTTAATTGTCATGGAATGATCCAAAAGGGCGATAAGAGAAAACAGTTATTACATTGATATTTTCCGGTTAAAGGGTTCCAATTCCTGGTAATCAGCAAAGTTATTTATGAAACACGCTAGACCGGAGATTAAACATATCTTTCACATAAAAATAAGTGTTCTTATAAGGATTACAATAGAATTACATCCACAAACGAGCTATTGGCATTTATCGGAAATCCTGCGAGACTAGCATCAGAATGATAGAACTTAAGCCATGAGCAGATTCTGTAAAAATATAGCTATCATCTGAATTTATATTTGTTCCTCAAATTAGGTAGATTTCCAATAAATGGAACAGACAAACTTCAAACATCAGTCCTGGCCCAAGGATCATGAAATAATCTTAAGTCTAAAATTGTCTTAGGTTTCGACTTAGCCAATCACAAAAACGTCATAAAAAGTGACACCATACATGATTGGCTAGGCATAAACGTAAGTCTAAGTTTGTTGCATGATCCCGGGTTCAGATCCCTTACAAAATATAACCGTGACGTCACGATTGCAATGACGCCATGATCACAACTCACACCTAATTTCTGATGTTTTATAAGGTGGTAATCTAAAGCCACAATAAATATAAGGCAACAAAGGGTTAATAACAATAAACACAACTTTCTATGGGCATCTCCGACTTTATAGTTATCGCAAGAGCATTTGTAAGCAGTGATCGCTCATGACAAACTGAAGCATCATGCGAATATGATTATTTTATATACATCAGAGTATGATTTCATCTTATTTTATATACATCAGAGTATGATGTCAGCATACTTACAGTATATACTACCTTAATAATTTGGTTTTAACAGTGATAAAGGAAGGTCTCAAACATAACATTTCATCTACAACGAACTCGTTGGTTTTGGAAAAGACACATTTAATCGTCCCCAAATATGGCTTCTACTCATATACAACATATAGAGGGAAATACGCAATCCTACTACAATATAAACTGGCCTTCATGCCGCAGGTTTCCGATGTAAGAAGTCGTGTAGTAGCGTGCTTCAGTTTGACACTCAACTTTGATGTCAGGGGTAACAGGGGCTAAGCGTGATAATTAAACCTTTCATCAACCTAACCCTATTTCAATAAAACGCCAGTCCTTGTGCTTCCAATTTGTGTATGACGTCATTGCTGAAGGCATTCGGTAAAAAAGCTTGACTGACATCATAATGATTGACGGGACTATTTTCTGATCGTTTATTACTGCGCGAAACTTGTGAGTAAAAAATGTGTCTGTCACTGTATCCATCTGTGTGTCCTGTGTTCAGGTGTGAACAGTCACAGCGCTGAGACATGTCTTTGATGTTTTACTTGGCAAATCATCCTTTGGTTAAGTTCAACAGAAAAACTGCCAGCAGAGGTGTTACTCTTACGCATGGTGTAACACACTTGATCGTACATTAAAGGGGCTAACGATTTCTCCCTTTGAAGGAAAGACGCCGAGGGTGTATAGAATGTCACATTCTGCTGTTTGGGGATGTTGTCATGTGTTTTGGCCCCCAAGCTAGAGCAACATCTGCCTTCATCCGTGTGAGGGAAGGGCAGGACACAGCCAGAACGTTCGTGTTTGACGCTGTCCAGCATAAAATATAACGTGAGGTCAGGCTTCAAATGAACCAATTATACAACTGTTGTGGTTATAAGTTCTTACATACAAAAAGTTTTCATCTTTTAGACGGGTTATCGTGTGGCTCTGACCGTTATCCATCCGTTGACTGTTCATGGTTAGTTATTTCTCGAAAACACACATTGCACTCGAAATAGGTAAGGTGGCCGTTGTTATTTTGGCCAAACGATACAGATAACTACAAACTACGTCAAGTTGTTGCCTACTTTACAGGGGGTTAGTTGACACTGTTGGCTATTAAGTGTTGTGCGAAATTCAATCTTCGCCAATATGTTTCAGAAACTTATAAGAAAAATACACTGCAAACCTTAAGTGTAACTAAGCAGAAGATACAATATGACTATGATAGGTGACACTGGACTCTCTTGTAAACCTATCCTTCTCCCACAACCACTATAGGTTTCCTCACTCAAGAATCGTTGGATAAACCTGCTAGGAGTAGATAAACGTGTTTTTCACTAACTGGTGGTAATTGGCCAACCTCGGAATCGTGACGTTTCGTGCCGTCATCTTCAATTGTGACGTCATGATCATGCAGTAGTTTCCCCGATCGGAAACGGAAATAATACACTTCAAGGGGGCAAATTTGGTTTTCTAAATATAGTATGAACGTTATGGGAGAAAAGGTCCGCAAGTTCTAGATGGTTATCATGTTTATCTAACTCTGAATAGTTAAATTTCAAATTGTAAAAGTCACTCGGTCAACTTCGTGTCTTTATACTATTTGAAAATTAACTAACTCGATTATGATAAAGCTGATGACCGACAACCATTTGTTGGGGAACCTTTATTTAAAGTTTAGCAACATTTATATTCAATATCTATCCTAAAAATAATAAAGCGGCATCTTTAATAATTGCATCAGACAGTGTTATTGTTTATTAAAAGATGTAAAATAGTACTTTTCACGTACGAGCTCTAATCAGGAACACATTTGCAGAAAATAAACGATATGTTTGTATTTTACCGACCTTTTCTATGTACGTTAGTTAGGTAAATCTAAAACTGCATAACGTCCTGCTGTGATTGTGAAATGAAAAAATTGTTTACATAATTACAGGCAACATTATATCATACTCCTACATGATTCTACCCTAGAGTACATTGGCTTTTAAAGAGTTTCACCGGCAAGATTGACTTTAATTAATTGAATGAAACATGATTTATTCGCCAGTTTTATAATCTAAAATTCCCTGCATAAACATCAAATGGAATGACCTGTAATATGAACTATATTTAATTTCTTCTCAAAATGATTTTTAATAGACTGGTTCCCAAACGCCATGACAACTATCACCACAACAATGTCACATTTTTCTGTCTCTAAATTGCCTAATTAAAGAATAGTTTTGTTTATTGGAAATTAGGCTAAAGACTTTGCAGATGGTAGTTCCCCGTTGGCTTGGCGCCGATGTCATGTGGACCAGCTAAGCGACCAATCAACGACATGCTCGCTTCTTACTGTTACATAACGGCATTTGCCGGAAGTAGTCAGCACGAACTCTTCACCGTGGAGGAAGGAAGAACTTGTGTACCGCGAAATGACAGCAAGCTTTTAGATGAAATGTGTGAGAACCTTACTGCTAATTTAATTGTAAACTTTAAAACGTTTACCAGCTTGACACAGTAGCGTCTTGTTGACGTTTTGATTTAGGGAGTCACCTCTGATATACTGGTAGCTCTGACTTCCTACAGACAGCGCAAGTCTAATGGGGAAACAGAAGTAAAAACACGGTCATGTAAGTGACCGAAAATTGAATTAGAATTATAATGTTTCTATCAGTTGGGCGGCGAGTAAATCACAGATCCGTCATGGTGGTTGTTCTGACAGTGGCGACATCTGACGGCCTCATACAGCGATACGTCGTTATTAAAGGGCCTGTCGTACACTTCCGATGTACCTCGCCCGGACTTAACCGGAGCGAGGGAAAAATTAACAACGGCGAGAAAAATCGGCAGAGCTCCGGCGAGAAAGCACTTGAAAAATTAAAATTGACCGTAACAATACCGATCTAGTACCGGCGTTCCCGTTGTGATACCGTTGTTCTACCGATGTAAGAGCCGATGTGCTACCGAATACCACTTTTCTGTCACCTCAGTGTCACCGATGCGCCGCTGGTGTTATACCGAGGCGCCGCCGTAGTTCTACCGATGTGTCACCGTTGACCGGAGCTATAGCGGAGTGATACCGTTACGCTGTTACGGTAGTACATCGTTAGTACATCGGCGGCGCATCATAACTACTTCGTTGCTTGGTATTCGGTAGTACTACGGTATCACATCGGTACCAGTACGGCGCACATTGGGGCCACTGGAGAGTCGCCGATCCATGACGGGGCGCTACCGGTGCTCTACCGACATTAACGAAGCCCTACCGGAGTACTACCGATGCCCTGCCGTTGTTGTCCGGTTGCTCGCTCTGGAAGTGCAACGGCGGACATTTTTGAACATGTTCAAACATTTCTATCGTCGCCTGTCGTTGCTAAATTTTTCGCCGATGTTCTGACGATGACCTGACGATGTACTACCGTTCTTAGCGATGTGATACCGTTGCGCTGCCGTACTTGTATCGATCCCCGAAAATCGTCAAATTTGTGCTCCGGTATAGCTCCGGTATAGCTCCGGCGACCGAAATCGGCTAGGTGTGACAGGCCCTAAGCGCCGAAGGTGGGGAGAGGGGAAAATGTATAGTTGTTTTTGTACCACTTATCCTGACGATGACCTATGGACTTCCATATGTTTTATACTTTTTTATTTGAATGTGTGTCGATCAAAAATACAATGTCATACTTATTCCTGTATTTTTCAAAAATATCTCTCCTTTTTACTGGGTAAGATGACAATCCCCTTCAATTTACACTACACATATCAAGACTTTCGCCCATACTTGAAATTGAAGCACAGCGTACACAGATAGTTTGTATTAAAAGAAGTACATACAAGAGGAGACAATACATACTTAAATTAGTTGTGCTCAGTTTAAAGCAATAAATGTAACCATTTTCACGTTGCGAAAACCCACGCTCAGAGTCCCTCAGACTATTAACAAGATGGTTTAACTCACCACCTCAGCGTTCAGCCATCAAACCGGAAGTCGAAATGGTTATATATTGGTTTATTTGGCGCTTGGTGTGAATGAACCAAAATAAACACAGCAGCATTTCACGTCGTCTGAAATATGGTGTCGTTACATCCATCTTTCTACTACTTATTATTCATCTATTACTAAGGCATCGGAAAGCACCAAAATTTAGCATACATGATCGTCAAACGCCAAAATTTGACGCACCAATACTTGGCAATTCCATTTTGACAAAAAAAACCCGTCAAATTGGCGACACCAAAATATCTAAAAAGTAAGGTAGTATATCTCGTGATTTTGTAAATATATAACTTGACATAAACATGATTATATACATTGTTCTGTGTATATTTACATACGGAATGCTACATAAATATATATATATATATCTATCACATACTATTTCAATTACTACTCAAGTTGCACTCAATGCAACTACCAAATGTAACCCGTTTCA
>JAUMHH010210249.1:0-12799 GCA_032359455.1 Chlamys rubida | reverse complement strand
ACCACTTATTCTACCGTCGCTTCATTTGAATCTGAACAAAAAAATCGTTGCCTTTGAATGCAGCGAATAGAAGATACTGTTATGATTGGTCAATACCAAAAAGTGATATTTTCACACTGTGAAAATATCACTTTTGATATTTGTCACAGTTTGAAAGATATCAGTTTTATCAAGTTGATAGAATCCGATATTTCACTTGCAAAAATGTAATAAATTTTGCTTCTATCGCACACTTTTAAAACCTTTCAATCTTGCTTCTTACATGTTTATCGCTGTTTAAATTATTAATGGAAACATGCGTGTTTTGTATACCATATTTTGTATTCATTAAGTTGCATTTAAAACAAATCGGTAATTGCTGCTGCATATGAATCAACATTTATTTGGTGCACTTTGATATGTAACGTAATTTATTTACATAAAACACATAGCAGTTGAGCACCAAAGCATTACAACGTGGAGTTATATGGAAAACAGTAAGAATTACATCATCATTATCATAGAAAGTTTAAATACTTTTATCTTGGGTGATTTCTATCATCGTCTCCCCAACGCAACCCCTCCATAATTAACATTGCATAAGATAAAAAAGACGAATCCGAATAGATGATATTCTTATTACAGCATACTACTGAAACATCCTCGGAATGACGACAGTTATGAGACCCCCAAGTATTTTGACGGAATGAACAATTTCCTATGTCTGTTTCAGTTCCGTTACATGTCACATCATCCATCCATATTTGTCCCGATCCTTGACCATATTTAGCATTGCCCATTGCAACTGAATTTCTGAAATATAAATACCCATTAAATGTACACCATGTAAATATTTAAAAGTTGTATATATGACAAATGTGTAGTATTTAAATTTAAAAACTAAATTCTGCTCGAGACTTTGCACATTCTGTATCATTGATACACGAATGTTGAGGTTGTCGCAACAATAAACGAATGTAGGTATATTATGCTTAAATACAATAAGTTGATCTGTAGTCATAAAAAGAAATCAGTGATCAACAAATATGATAGAGTGAAGTATTAAATTGAATATTCATTCTTTTAGATTGCAAAATTATGTTAACTCGAAATTCCTTCGTGGATCTATCGTTATTTGTTTCTTATTTGTCATGATGAGCTTACAATAATATCAAGCGTACTGAATTTGCGAACCGAGTATTCTGCATACAACTTTAGCATCTGATTCCGCGAAACCATCGTCGCATACGGTTCCCCAGCTTCCCCTGAAAACTTCCAGACGACCGGCCTCTATAGAGGAACCATTCACCAACCGTATTGCGTTGGCATCTATAAAAGACAGAAATGGTATAATAAGAAAGGTTAGAAAATGACGTTTAACATTTTATTTATATGTATCATATTTACCTGAATTCGTAATATTCTACCAAAGCAACTGTGCAATAGCACTACTGGTTTTCCACATATCTCTAGAATAGTTTAATTGGGTGTACCTCCATAAATAAATAAATCATCGCTGTTGGAGAAATGTTTTTACTCAGACCAATATCAAACAAGGCTTTTCAATTGTTGTATGATAGCATACTTACTAGTTAATTCAATATTTATTCTGTGGCCCTTTCCAATTTTCCATTTTGCATTCCCAATATAATATCTAAGGATGTACGAGATTGCTTTTGAGCATGGTTATTGATCAGTGCTATTTTCCAACTTTTGTTGATATACATTAATAGTCTGACACGTTTAATTTGAATCTGTATTGATTAGACTGTATTAGTAGCTTTGACCTGTGCATATACATTCACGTGAAATTTTGGTCAGTGATTTCTGTGTTTCCTTATAGTGGCTGCGAACCTGCACTGCATGTACTTCACTACATGTGTGTTGTGTTTGTGTTGTACATGAGTATGTGTCTATGTGTATTTACTTACTACACGAAACTCCAACATCTTCTCCATGACTACAATCGTGTTGCCCCCAACCTGGGAATCTACAGTCCTGTAAGTCATCTTCTGTACCATTACAACGGACATCGTCCATCCAGATAGTACCGGAGCCCTGGCCGTAACCAGCAGAGGCTTGTATAACTGGATGTCTGCAAGTAAAACTTAGTACATTGTATAAAGAACCATTTATCGGGCAGTGTTAAGTGCCTTACCTCATTTTGTTATAAATGTTTTACAACTCAAGGAATGTGGAATAATGTCATAATACAGAATGATATTATGATTAATAAACTACATTTCATTTTCACATAAAAGTCTCTTTTCCGAATTTGAAGTTATCAAATTTAGAAAATGCAACGGTGTGACCAGTCCTGGACCACCTATCATTATACTGTAGTTCTGACCTTAAACGACAGTATCATTCTGTTGTATTTTACCTTCAGTGGGATGGGGATCTTTAACATAAATCAGCGGATAAATGTGTGTGGCAGATACAGCTTATATTATATTGTAGTCGAATATTCATTAGAAATACAAATACGAAGTTGAGCATAAGAGTGTGAGGACAACTGATATGGACACACCCATTTTTATTACAGCCTGAATACAGTGGGGGAAAGAACAATGGAAAAATATCATAAAACATGTAATTGTATATTCAGTTGGTCGGTTAACCAAAACAAAATGTTTATAAAATGGTAAATATTTTTACTACCTGATAGTTTAACTTATCAATCCAATCCCTACCCAGAGTTGTCGTTCCCTTAAACTCACTTGTGCAAGATAGTGTTAAGAACGCCAACTCTGGGTAGAGGTTGCTAATCAATCATGAATGTGAGCCTGGAGATACAGCCAATACACTATGCAATTAAATTACAATATTTGAAATGCTGCCGTCAATGTAGGTACATGTATAGATAATGCAAAAATCCATAAAAGAAGTTAAAAGGTGTTTTAAATGCGTTTCTGATCAGCGTATTGCTGTAATTCAATGTTGTAATGATGTTTGTTTCAATAAAAATAAGGACATTTCATGAATAATTTCTCAAATTACCATACAGTACGTATTTCGAACTTGGCAAATCACGCCGGTCATACGAGTAATAAACTTGCGATGTAATAAGAAGCGTTGCGGTAGGTAATACCACAGTATGGCAATTGGTAACAATTTTCAAATGCGACCAAACAAATATCTATGCAACACTCGCCATAATTTTGCAATGTATTTCAACACTACATGCTCTTATAAAATATAAATCAAAGTAACATGGAATGTTTCATTAGTCTATGATATTCATTTTTATGGATTTATATGGTATTAGTTTACGAACAACTCACAGTGTGTTGTATCCTAGAGTACGACACACCACAATGGCATCGTCCAAACCGAAGTAATCATCACAGACCGTACCCCATGTACCACTATGGAATATCTCCAATCGTCCCTCGTATTCGCTCCGTGAAAGTCGAATTGGAAGATCTACAACCATATACAGGTAAACAAATTGCAACGATAAATTTGAGCACATGAGATCAACTCGTTATATCTAGCTTTTTATATTGTTGATTATGCAAATGTCTTATGTCATTGGACGGCAGCCTTTACCGTTCAGCATATTTTAGAGATACAGACATATATCTTTTCATTGTGAAGCTAGTGGGTATGACAACATGACACTTTTTTAGGCTTATGGATAGTTATTATTTGAAACGAGTTATATATATTATACAATGTAAGTTACATAACCAATATTCCTGACTACATTCATAACTCGAAAAAATATGCAAAAAGTGAGCAATTCAAAAAAACGAAAAATATATTCATTGTTTCTTCCTGCCATAGATACCTGATACTTTCTACGATTTTAATTCATAGCTGAACTAAGACATAAAGTACTGTTCAGTTGCATTTTATAGAAGAAAGATATTTTCTTCTATGGTATATTTTCATATTGGAAGGCTGAAACTAGTGGTCAATAGGTTCTGTTGCAAGTTTTTCATAATTTAATTGTTTTTTGTAAACATTAGATGACTACATAACCTACATATATAAATATTTAAAAAATGCGTCTCACACTCTTAGACACCCTATATCATCGCACATTGGTCACAAGAATCATGTGGCACCATATGTCATCCTTGTCTATTTTTTATTTGAAAGGTAATTGTAAGGTATTGGGTTGAATTGACATCCATTTGTAGTACGACGGGCTATTAATTAGTAAGCTACATGCTAACATGACCATTTGACCTTTGATTTTCACGGAAATGTCTATTGAGAAAATTCAATGATCAAAAATATATCCTATTTATTTATTTCATTATTATTATTTAATTTTATATGCATATTGCAAATCTTTTAAATAAAGTCTTTGATAAAACATTTACTCATCAATAACTGACGTGTTTGGTATCAAGACGAGACATGGAGTGTGATTTGTAATACAACCGATATCTACCGAAGGGGTCACATGATCAGTTCGGAGGGAGGTCAAGATGTCGGTCGAGGTAAGTCATGTTCATGCACGAGTCAATGTTTTACATGTGTTTATAATTGGTTCAATCGTGTAAGGACATTCAAGTCCCGATCCTTTACATTAAATATACAGATGGAATACATTTCAAAACCTTATTTAATATTCTGATTAGCAGAACTCTATCTCCGCCATCCTTACAACTTGTTTTTTGCAAGTTTCTATGCTTACGTGACATAAGTATACGACCTCACTATTTATTTTCATTTGTATTTGTTTTGTATTTGTTTTTGTTATTTTTAAACTTAATGATGAAAGTCTGGACTAATATCTGTATTAACGAAAAGTTTATTAACTAAAGACAAACAAAGATTTAATGAAATTTCACCATTCTGCGTTCGCATATGGGGCTTGTAGTAACACTTTTGCTATTTACCAAACTTTAAAGGATTAATTATACATTATCGTAGTGTCATTTAAGTATAAAGTTTGTCTCGTAAAACGCTCTCCTGACAAAGAAAGGACATTATTATAAAATGTGTAAAACATTTACTTAAATTTGTCACGTATTTACCAAATTTACTAACCACAGCTCACGGCGACATCCTGGCTGTGCTGACAGCTGTGTACACCCCACCCGTTAAACTGACAGGAAGCCATGTCCGCTTCAGATCCATGACAGCCCAGACCGGCCATCCAGATCGGACCCGTGCCTGTACTGTATTGACGCTCCACACGCACGCTCCTGGTCAGCAAGGAGTTCATATCAACATGTACATGAAGTAAAATGGTATAAATTCAATTATTCATTTTGAAATATTTATATTTCTACTGAAGTTGGACTCAATATACCTAATAAACATTTTAAGGGTTATTTTTCAATGAACTTTTCAGTTGGCGTATGATTACTCTGTTTTTCCGCGGAGCACAGGAAGTAGATAGATTGTTAATAGATTGTTGGGTTTTTCTTGTCTGAAGTTTTGAATTGAATTAAAGAAAACTAATTTATATCTTAATTTTTTTTTTTATTATTGTAATCAGTGGAAACAACATATTCATCTAACCAGGACGACGTCTTACAGCGAGGGATGACGTCATAGCTTTCGCAGTTCATAAAATTTGTGTCAAGCCCCATTGAGATTTATACCCCATAAACCTCAACAAAACAGGATTCAATCCTTAAATATCACTTTCTCTTTTAGTAATATCTCTAATTCTTTCAGATATATCTATATTACATTTTAAGATGTTTTAACTAGCTAATAATATGAGACATCATTAATTTATTGTCCATTCGAATTAAAGAGATATCTATAACAATTAAAGAAATTTCTATTACAATAAAAATATATCCATTTAAGAGGTTTCAGTTCTACCTACAAGTTTTCCATGAGAGGATCACCAGCATGATGTAAAAAGTAACAGTATGACACTTGAAAACCTGACTGTATATAACTACACTAATTTGTATATAAAGTGTTTTCCTCCGAAGTACGATCATATACACAAATGAATTTACCAACTTTGACTTACTCTAGGCACTATACATCAGTGTTTTATTTCTTGAGTAACAAGTAACAAGTAAGGAAGATAAAAATAACAAGAAACTATCAAAGTGTTAACAAAACCACATTTCGAACTCAAAATCGAGACAACAAGGGCAAAATTAAGAACAATGGAAAGATTTACAAAATTTCAAAAACAAATTCATAGCTGAAGAAATTAACAAAAAAAATAGCATGTGAGTGGGAAAAGGAAAAACAATATATATCCTAGCGTAAACAAACAAGAAAACAATTATAACCCGAATTCGATACCAAAACACAACAGCGGGAAGCAAACAGAAATTATGAGAACATCATGAACACCAAGAGAAACCATTTGATCCAAAAGAGTAAACCTGTCTTGCACCACATGTGGGCCCGTCATGATGTCTCCTTTCATACCCTTGAAAGGATGCAGGTCATTGATATCCAACACATCATGAACATATTTTTAATCATGTCAGACTCAAAATTGGAGATAAAGCCATAACGACCGTATCAGTTCTGCACCTTTAGATTCAGTTATCTCTCGAGAAAATCTTGGTTCTAAGACCATGATCATCTGAAGTAGCAGTAAGAAGTAATCTCCGCAAGCTTGTTACTACATGTTACTACTAAGGAAAGGAAAGTAAACTACTGTGAAATCTACATCTAACCACCTAACACGACAACAGTGGAGTGATACGTATTCATTGGTTTTATCAATACTTAACCATAGAAGCAAAGCCTGAAACCATACCTTGCCGGCGATCCGATCATACGACAGACAACTCTAGCTTCCCGAGTATCAAACCCGTCCGAGCAGACAGATCCCCAGACACCGTTATGGTAGACCTCTACCCGCCCGTCCCACTTCCTCCCGTGTAGACTGCCAACCAGCCTCACCTGCGTCAGGGCTGGTAAACGAGAATAAACATCGGCAACATAGTATATCGATTGCTAAATATTCTCCTGCTTTATCTGTCTCATCTCGAGGGTAGATCGTTACATAAAAGAAGTATGAGAGATGAGCTATAATTAATAGCTGACGGAGACTGGGATATTCATGTCGTGATTCCTTTTTAAATGGACCTTAATTACAAGCGTGTACCCTACAGATTGGTATACTGTAAAATAACTTATATTTGTCGTAATTTTATTTTAACAATTTTGGCGCTGATTATTAATTATCATAAACTTAAATGAAAATAACCCAAAAGACCCAAAGGCCTAAACGGTCATTTTTTAATCTATTTTTTATGCTACAGTGTAAGGTAGGGTTTTAGGCTAAATCTGAATGGCAATAAGGGCCTGTAAACGTACAAAACAACTGAACTTATAAAAATAAATCAGTTTGTATAGTGTGGAGTAGTTTGTAAAAATGGGAAGTTTTCATGCAAACCTTATCTGTCTGTTGAACACATTGTCGGGTGGTCTCAGTCAAGAAGAGCCGAGGGCGGCCATTTTGAATTTTGAATTTATCTTAAAAGTAATAATCATCTGTCGGGACCTGGTCATAACGGCCATTTTGCTTAGAATTTGAGCAATAAATTACAATACTTGGTCAAGAATTCATAAGGAACATAGGTAAAAAGTTTGGACCAGTTGCAGTTCCTAACAAGAAGTCGAAAATGTCTCTGCCAACCAGAGCCCAGGGTGGCCAGTTTGCATTTCGGAAAAAACTTAGGTAAGGTGAAACATAGGAAAAAGTCGAAAATATTCAGTTGTTGACGGACGATGGATGACGACAGAGGAAGACGGATGGCAATAGTCCATTTGAGCCTTCGCTTAGGTAAGCTAAATACCCATTGTATTTTTGCATGCTATATATATATGTAAAGCTAAATCTCGAGGTGTGTAATTTATCGTCAGACGTTTCTATATCGTTTCTTTAGAAACAATTACAATGTCGAAGTCGTTTAATAGCAACGCTTATGTGTCAAAAGTTTTTGTTATAACTTACCACTTGTTCGGAGGACACATAGAACGAATATCTACGAAGGAAAAAAACCACAGTTCAATCTTTAAGAATAACTAGATATACCAAAAAAGCGCCTTTTTAATTTTAGTTTGTTGGTTCAGAAACCAAACAAAGTAAGCATTTTGTTGCATCATGTGGCTGTTACATACAAATACATGTATATACACGGAATTAAGTGTTTACTTTAGAATTACTTTTCATCGCACTAACACTACAATATGATATTGCAGAGGTTACGCTTTTTAATCTATAGAGCTTGTTACTGCTTAAAACATGTTTTACTTTATTCGCGAAAAGCACCTTCAACTGGTTGATAAATTATTTAAAAAATATTTAAAATATTACTTACAAGAAAATACACCAACATGTATTTGTCTTTTCTCATTGTCGTTTCTTCGTTTGTCGACCTTGCGTCCTTGATTGTACTCACTAAAATGACACTTAGCACTATGAAGTATATACTGTGTTAAGATAAGCTGATGTTTATGCTGATAAGCAGTGCCCATATGTCCAAGTAGAACCTTTCGCTTATCGACAATACACATGTATCTCTATACAGTAAAACAATGATAGTTCATTTGTATTACTATACCACTACTACTGCCTACAACTACTAAATTTTAATTAACAACATGTCGTTGTAGCTTTTCTATTTAATCATTGCTTTCTTGTTTGTTCTCACATCTCTGCGTTTGCAAGATGCACGTGTCCAATGTGAAACTCCCATTTGGGATAAATCTATCCAACATAGGTTTACTAAGTGACCCCGGTTAGGAACTACATTTATTTTACAAAACCATGCCTAGGGCGTGCATACAAACAAACAATTGCGTTCAGAATGTTCAGCACCATATTGGCTGACTTTCCAAAACTTGACGTCATTTCAATGATACGTGACCTCATTAAATTCTAATCTTGGTGCGCAGAAGAATCCCGAAATAGTATAGCACTGTTATGTATTAACCCAATAACCCCGTCTTTATAACATGAGCAAAGCCCTTCACATACACATACATGTATTACAAAATGGAAAGCGTTAACTAAAGGAATATTAAGAAATATTTCATACATAATCTATCTATTCATTATTCCAATGGTTTGAATATTGTCATTTGCTTTTTGTTTCTTTTCAGAAACACAAAAATCTGGGCTTTTTTTCATTCTTTTCAAAATCACAAAAATGGTATAAAATGCATTATACTCAAAGATTCATGTGAATGCATAAACATAGATTAACATTTTTTACTGTACATTATGTACCGATATTTATTCTACTATATATCAAAGTATCTTATACTGACCGAACTCAAACAGAATAAATATTATACAATGAACAGTTACAATTAACAGTTGGTGGTTTAGTCAATCATAGAAAGTATACTGTCAATCTGTAGCTGATCAAGAAATACAACACAACCCTAAACTTTAAGCATAAATATTATAAAATACTCTTCATTTTGTATAAACCAATTGAATGTTTATAGTTAAGTGAATGGATTCATCCATTATTTTATAAACTTAGGAATCTAGATTCCCACAATTCCTGAAAAGTTGACCATTGAAATGTCATCAAACTTTATGTGAAGCATTTGAAAACCCTTTTAATTTCAAAGTTTACCTTTGCTATACCGTACTTTCTCCTGTCGTTCCAATTCCAATTATGTCCTTGTTTAATTTGTACAGAATATAGAAAATCTAATATATTTGTTGATGCATTCACAATGTCGTGGTCAATCTAAACAGATTTTTGGGTCGGTTGACTTATCAGTTATAACATATATACAAAACAATACAGAGACAACATACAATATGATACACACGCACACACACCGCCACACACACCGTGGAGAGTGAACACTAACCAGCAATCAGCTCAGATCTCCTTTTGTTTGCTTGTATTAAAAATTTGACAAGATTTCGAATGTCGGATACATTCTCACAAGGTAAGATGTGGGAGATGAAGCGTCAATTATTACGTAGGTTAACTTGGGATAGGGAAATCGGACCCGCGGGTGTAGAATTTCCCTATCCCCCAAACCTACATAGGATACACTCTGTTAATAATGTTAAGGTGCGTCAGTGTATTCTGTAACTAATGATAAACCCATTTACAGATAATTTGATGTGATATATTTGTAAACTGGTAGTTAATCAAACATTACCAACGAAAAATTGGATATTCAATAATTTTATTTAGATAAAGTGACTTATTTGTGAATTTTTGTTGTCAAAAACCTGCGCTAATAACATTCGTATAAGGATAACGTCTATTTATGTTGGGCCATGTCTGGTTTTAATCAACCTGTATTTTAACCATAACAATGTCCCATTCATGTTGTTTTGATTCTGTTTGTCTACATAGATACACAAATTTAAAAAAATGTATAGCTTCAATAATTTGACATTGATTTAAGCATAAAGTGGCAATATTCCTGTAACTATCCATCAACAATCATAATATATCAGTATTCACAGCAACTGTGGGGGGATCTATCTCCGACTGCAAGTGACATTAGTTTGTTGTTTTTGTCATGAGGTATCATGACTGGTATCACATGTTATGTAAGGAAAGCTTACCCATCCATAGATCCTAATTCACCCCCTGTTTATCTGGAGTTATGTGATGTCTTAGAGAACACAGTGCGAATCATCTGAAGTAATGCTTAAAGTGACATTGAAGTGTTTGATGATAATTCCATGAATATTTTGTAGCTTAAATATAACACTGCCATCTGTTTAACTAACTTTGTATTTACGTTTACATTAAACGAGGTATTCATGTGAAGCAAAAACAAAATACTGTGACGTTGGTCCTTTATCTGGTCGTGGTAAAATAACAGGAAAACGATATCATTTGAAATATAAGTTAATTAAAACAATTTGAAGAGTTGTCTTCCTTCGACCAACTGGTAATGTCAGCATGGGGCTTGTCTGCTGATATATTTGCATAGCTATAGCTGAAATTCGGAACATTCCGTATTTATTATTTAATATTTGTAATTGTTTAAAGTTAAAGTTCAAGATAAAGTAAGTTTCCAATACAGGAGCCGATATAGCTCCTCTACACTGGACTCAAAATTTCAAAGTTTGTATGATTTAAAAGTCAACGTTTGTTACATGTGCCCTGTAATTATAATAAAGTTTTTCATTCTTCCAAAGTTTATCTAATCTGTTCTCAAACGTGTTTATATTTGGTGCTGATACAACTTCCTCCGTAAGATTGTTCCAAGTTTTGACTGTCCCAAAAGGTAAAAAAGTTTTTCCTCAAGGATGTTGAAGATTGAGTTTAGATTAATAGGATTAAAACTAAAAAAAACGTAGTTTAATAATTAAACTGGTGATTTTATTTAATTCAGACAAATTTAAATATTAATTGAAAGTGACATTTTTTACATGCTCTTCTAATTGTAGGTAGATTTGTGATACATTCATCTCTCACCATCCGCTAATCGCTGGCGTTATGATTACTAAATGGTTGCGATAATTATATCTTTGCAATGTTTTATCAAATGTCTGTTCAAGGGAAGGTACTCTGTATAGCCTCCTTTGGAATGTTTGCAAATTTAATGTTAAAGTAAATATATCTAACTTATAAAGAGCTGTTTCTTATTAATTAATATCCGCCAAAACCTGGTTATACCCCTGTCAGATATATTTGTGTATGTGAACAGATGTGTATGTATTATATACGCCATACTTCATATATAGCATGGTTATTTCATAACTTTTTATTACCCCCTGCAGCTTCTCTTAATACTTTAGGAAATAACAACTTTTGTGTGCGGGTTCACCTTCCATAATGTTTTGATACCTCCTCTGTTCCTGTTTTCGTCATCGACTTTGAGTTTTGCATTTATCTATTTGTATATCTTGCACGATATTTTAGTATAAATATAGATGTATTAATGTATTTTTTGATTGTATAAACTTTATATTTATCTTTTCGTATTCATCTTCGAACCTCGATAGAACGCCCCTCGTTCCATTTGCCACGTCGCTTAAACGCCAACATATTTTATTTTCCCTTTCCGTTTTTCTTAAGGATTCATAAGTGTTTCTCAGTTTATCACCTAACCCCATTATAACGCTCACATTTTTTTGTGTAAGTTGCTTTATAACGGTAATTTACTGTCTTTTTTTTGTTTTATTTTTTAATTTACCTTATTTTAAACTGACATAAAGAAATTTTGCCTGTGCAGAAATTTCTTTTTACAATTTTGAGCATGTACTTAACTTATTTTACATGTACGTTTAGTTTTTACATTTTTTAACATTTCTCTTCGTATGCATCTTCTTTTATGTTACCTTTTTGTGTGTATATAAATTTTGTTTATCTCATTTTTATATACCACCATTTCGTTTGTATTATTTCGCATTTTCGCTGTTTTCACATTTGTACTTTTGTATTCTGCCTCTATCTGACGTATCTGTTGTAAGTAGATATTTGTATATCCAATTTATGACTAGGTTTAACAACAATGTTGTTCCATTCTAGACCGCTTGATGGGCACAAACAATATGGAACGGGCGCTGGTGCATGATTATAGATATTCATTCTCTGGAAAGCTAATTAACAAGTATAACCTACGGATTTCAACGTTATTGTTATAACACAATCAGCATGTACTCAGCAGAGCTAACATGATTCCACGATAAATGGGCAGCAGGTGATTTTTTTCCCAAATGCAAGCCAACAATAATGATACTGCAAACATTTGCCTGGGATAATATCAAACCGCGATATATAAAGTAGTAGTGTTATGCGTAACAATACATAACAAACCAATCTTACATGAACCGCTGTTGAATGAAGTCAACCAGAATAGTATTCCGTCTTTGCGTATTGCAGAGTTATCTTCTCTTGTGAGCAGGTATTGATTGTTACGTCATTGGTTT
>JAUMHH010210238.1:0-12801 GCA_032359455.1 Chlamys rubida | reverse complement strand
AACACACAGGACTAAAACACAGTCAGGCAAAAGTGGGGATATATTCTATTTAACCAATTACTTTTATATAGAGTAAATAAAGTAGAGGTATAGTTTCTACCATAACACATCGTTGTATAGTCTGTATCGTAATACCTCGTTCTATAGTCTCTATCATAACACCTCGTTGTTTAGTCTCTATCATAACACCTCGTTGTTTAGTCTCTACCATAACACCTCGTTGTATATTCTCTTCCATAACACCTCGTGGTATAGTCTCTCCCATACCACATGGTTGTATAGTCTCTATCGTAACACCTCGTTGTATAGTCTCTATCGTAACACCTCGTTGTTTAGAATCTACCATAACACCTTGTTGTATAGTCTCTACCATAACACCTCGTTGTATATTCTCTACCATAACACCTCGTTGTATAGTCTCTACCATAATACCTCGTTATATATTCTCTACCATAACATCTGGTTGTATAGTCTCTACCATAACACATTGTTGTATAGTCTCTACCATAACACCTCGTTGTATAGTCTCTACCATAACACCTCGTTGTTTAGTCTCTATCGTAATACCTCGTTGTATAGTCTGTATCGTAACACCTCGTTGTATAGTCTCTATCATAACACATCGTTGCATAGTCTCTACCATAACACCTCGTTGTTTAGTCTCTATCGTATTACCTCGTTGTATAGTCTGTATCGTAACACCTCGTTGTATAGTCTCTATCATAACACCTCGTTGTGTAGTCTCTACCATAACCCCTCGATGTATATTCTCTACCATAACATCTAGTTGTATAGTCTCTACCATAACACCTCATTGTATAGTCTCTACCTAACCCATAGCTGTAAAATCTTTATCAATGTACATAGCTATTATAATACCTCGTTATTAAATTTTACCATAACACCTCGTTGTATATTCTCTACCACAATACCTCGTTGTATAGTCCCTACTACAACACCTCATAAATGATTTATAATGACATATAGCTGTATAGTCTTTGTTATCATAGCACATAGCCAGAAGTCTCTATCACAACGCAATTTCAATGAACACTTCATTCATTTATCATATTTCTGGTTACGTGGAAATCGCATCCTGTGTCACTTTTATTTTTAAATTTGGTTCAAAGAAGTATCAGAGATTGTCTGCCATGGCTGTTTTCCCCAGCATATGCGTCTGATGCAAACCGTCTTCATATGACCTTGGCAATTGCAAGGACGTTGAATCCTGAACAAATAATCGGATAAAATCGCAAACCTTCGGTGCATCTGGTGGTTATCAACAATCAGCAACAAAAGTGAGATCGGGATCTCCAAGAGTAACATTATTAAAATCCTCCTCAACTGTTTTAAGTCCTCGGAGGTGACCGTGATGTTGAGCCAGAAATAGCATGTATCCCAGACGGGATGTCTCCGAATGATCTTAAACGTTATTTAGCTCAAAATCATCAGCATCGAGGAACTCTATCAGAGAACATAAACAATTCCTGTTCTCATCAACAAAAAGACTAAACTGGATCGGTCACGCTACCAGAATGGAAACAGTAACTATTCCAAAGGTCGTAATGAGATGGCCACCAAAAATAGCAAACAGTGGACAACCCATGAGACGTGGAGACGTTCGGTGAAAAGAGGAGATGGACACCTTGGATAGAACTGGGACCAGGTAAAACAAATGCATTATTGTTGAGACAGACAATAGTGGCGTTCCTCTGCAAATAACTAGCACGAAGAGGTTTAAGTATCTACATGTTTTGCGTGAAGACTCAATTAGGTGACTGAATTTGATTCTTTTGTTTACGAATGCAATCAAATCTAGCGATGGATGATTAAAATAGCCCATGAGGCACTTGGTGCTAATTCAATAATATATTTGGAAATTACTCTCAGTGATTTCATACATTTATGAATATAAACAAGATGCATCTTAGTTCCTATACTTACGTTTAAAACAATACAATTTGATTTATCATCTTGGTCCTTTACTTTCGTCTATGATATACCAGTAACGTTTAATCACATGGTAGAACAGCTCGATTTACGGTAATAACTTCGTGTTTTCTATGAACACCATTCACTTAATTGACTTCAGTTCAGCATTCGGGAACCATTCGAAAATGTCTGTCAAACTTTGCAATTCACGTCACCATATGATTAATCTATAATACATGTTCAGTATGACTGAAAGACACGAAGACTTTCTGATTGGAAGACATTTATATGTAATTAGTGCTGGTGGTGTTTTACTTTGATAGCAGCGGTTTGAGTTGGCAGGTGTATTAAGAATCTGTAACAAGGAAGTATAAATATAAATATAATGATATCCGTTAGCCAATGATATTGCAAGTTCTGTTCAAGGATGTAACATTTGTACCAAAATTGTTTTTTTGATGGGATATGTAATATACATCACATTTCATAAATGACGTGTTACAATCTAGGAGGCATTCATAAATCACACATACAGGCATGCAATCTTTACACTCGACAAATATTTTATCATAGAAACAAATGGCATTCACAAAAGTGGAACATGCTGATACACATGTCCTGATCCGCAACACTTGGAAGGCTTCCAACAAATAGGGAATCAATGATATGTTCGAACAATGAGTTACCTTTTTAGCTTGAAATAAATGTAGACATGCTGTCAAACTAACCAACACCAGAACCCGTATTAATAGAACCGTAACTATGCTCTATCCCAGATTATTCTGAGCTTCCTTTCAAGTCCAAAATCTAGTCGGAAAGCACCTTATATTTCAGAAACAATCACCATTAGTGCTTGTATAGTGATGGAATATATAACGATAAAAAGAAAAAATATAAAATTAACGAAAGTAGCTTCATATATTCTCATACACTCCATTACAATACATGAGTATGTGTCGGTAATATATCTTTTATTATATGGTAGTCGAATTAAATATACTTACGTGTCCACTTAAATGTTTTTAAAGCCATTAACATTAGGCTATTCTTTTTGTGCCTGCAAACATTCGTCGCGTAAATCCTCGTTTTCATTTAACCAACAAACTGATGTCACAGCAGACTTTCTCATATTTAGGTGTAAAGCCAGTGGTCAGTGGTCATGGTGTATTATTTGAATATTTGTGGAATCGTTTAGATTGATACAAGCAATCGTGAACCTTCACTCTACAAAGTTCATTTGCCCAAAACCAACACCTTACTCGAATAACAATGCAACAGTACGAATGGGGCATTTGCAAAAGAATTGCACGTGTATGGTTTGTTGAAAAAGGTACATAATAGATGGTTATTCATCAACGAAAAGTATAGTTACATCACCGACATGGGAGAGTGTTCCATATTGTTTAACATGACGTTAGTATTAGGCTGGGACTTTTAGCCGATTACCATTCCTCTGTTAAACGTTTACTTGTTGGTCCGGTCACAATGTTCTGAGAGTTACAACTGCACAGGAGTTCGGGTTTGAGAGCAGTTTTCATTAGTACAGGCTTAAGTACAAATACGATTTAATCGTGTTAAATCAGTTGACATAATAATTATGTAATTGAAACAAAATTTAGAAAAAGAGCAGTTGGGTGATAACTTCGCCACTGTTCAAAACGTATTAACAGTAGTCTTAAGTCTATTATATACGCTGGAACCAAAACTTTCACGACAATAAGTCTGATAAGTATATTAAAAAATGGATATCAAAGTTTTACTTTCTACACGAACAATGTACGTATGCAAAGTGTCGAAACGTTTCAAGACCAACATGTCCCTTTGACAAGCTATGACTGGGTGAGTGATTTGTATATTTTACCTGTACCACGAAGTAACGAAATTGTATATTTCTTATGTCATCGATTCGGGACATTTTGCCTATCGATAGGAAGCGTATACACACTGCATCAGAAAGGTTACAGGTAGGGTGTTGATCTAGCCACCTCCCCTGTTATGTCATTATCGGGTCATACAGATGACTCAGCTGGTGTCCCCCCTCGTCTCTATTCATATTATGAGTTTTCCTGATTCTGATAGCTTCTTTGATTTGCCTCGTCTTTGTGTGTTGTTCCCTTTCAACTATCTTGGCATCGTCCCAATCGACGATGTGATTTTGGGTGTTAGCGTGATCTGTTAATGCCGATTTATTGTACTGGGTGGCGGATGTTTTGCGTGTGAATCTGGTAAATGTGATGTTGCTCATTTTCTCTTCGTCCTTTTAATGTTCCTTCAGACATGTAACAAATTTCCTCCCAGTTTCTCCTATATATGACTGCTGACAAATTTTGCATGGAACAGGCCATAGTCCAAAAATTCAGGCATTTAGATGGGTTAAATAAAAAGCTCGCTCGTCATGAGAACAATTGAAGCTTTCTTTGCGGTGTAAAAGTGCAGGGCTGACGCCTGTGTCATTTAAATTTAAATGTCCCATCAATACACAACAGGCTAGGTCAATTATCAACAAGACACAGCACCAGCTAATTAGAAAAAGTATAAGAATAGAAAATACTGTATGTCAAGAGCAAAATTGCAAATTTAACTGCGGAACTAGCAGCAACTTTACCAGCCGGGAAATTCACAGAGGTCAGTTCGGTCACAAAACAAGCCTACGACAGAGTGTATGCCAAATCAAAACAGGGCCAACTGAATTGATTCAACATTTTAGAAAGTACAAAAAATAAAAGAAACTGCCATTATTAAAGAACAGGACATTTTTCGACTCGCACGACGTGGTTTCACTCTTCACCGACACTAGTACAAGAAACCATCAATATCATCAGAGAGAGATTAAAAGCAGACAAGACACTCCAGAAGAGAACAAATCTATCAGTATACAACATCATCGAACTACTTACATTAGTACGGTACTGCTATTCGAAGTCCTGTGTCACCCATAGTCGCGAATCTGTTCATGGAACACCTAGAGCAGACCCCCATTAGATCGGCAAATATGGAATGCGGCCTTAAACGTTGGAAACGATATGTAGTTGAAATCCTAGAAATAATCAAAACGGGAGCAGTGCAGGGCCTAACAGATCACCTGAACCAAGAGGACAAAACAAATTCCATTCAATTTACCGAGGATGAGGAAAAGGATATAACCATACCATTAATGGACACGCTCATCGTCCGCAAGGAAAACGGCACCATTAAACAATTTGTGTACCGAAAACCGACACACACTGATTAATATTTGGATTTAATTCCCTCTAATTACTACACCAAAGCTTGGAGTCGTACGTACACTCCTTTACAGATGCAACAACATCATCACAGAGCAGGACGATAGATACAGGGAAGAACAGCACATAACAGACGCACTCAACCGTTGTTACTACCCCCGACTGGTCAATTAACAAAGTGAAAAGAGCTGTAAAAGAAAAGAAAGAAAATAAAAAACCGAGAAACGAAAAATATGATAGTCAAACCAAATGCAAAGGCTGGGTTACATTACTCTACGTGAAAGGGACATCTGAGGCGTTTGCCCGGGTGATGAGGAAACACCATTTCAGCATCCCGATGAGACCACTGACAACACTCAGACAGTTACTAGTGTACCCCAAAGACAAGACTGACACACTTAAGACAAAACAGGAGTTGTATATCAAATTCCGTGCAAGAAACTGGGAGGAAATTTGGTACACGTCTGAAGGAACATCAAAAGGACGTAGAGAAAATGAGCAACATCACATTTACCAGATTCACACGCAAAACATCCGCCACCCAGTACAATAAATCGGATCACGCTTACACCCAAAATCACATCGTCGATTGGGACAATGCCAAGATAGTTGAATGGAACAACACACAAAGACGAGGCAAATCAAAGAAATAATAAAAATCAGGAAAACGCAGAAAACGAGGGGGACGCCAACTGAGTCATCTGTATGACCCGATACTGACATAACAGGGAGGGGCTAGATCTACAACCTGCCTGTAATCTACATATGATGCAGTGTGTATACATTCCCTATCTAAAGGCGAAACGTCCGGGTCGAGTGACATAACAAATATACAATTTCGTCACATCGTGGTACAGGTTTAATTAAACAAATCGCTCACTCAGTCATAGTTTGGCAAAGGGACCAGTCGGTCTTGAAACGTTGCGATACGTTTAATACGTACATTGTTCGTGTAGAAAGTAAAACTTCGATATCACATATTTCCAAACTGATGAATGTTATTGAAGACATTAATAAATGGTTGAGTATGTATGCGCCTAAGATGACAAACAATTCCTAAATCAAATTTTATCTTGGTTCATGCGTTATTTCATTGATAGTATAATTTTGAAACGTTTGCAGCAATACAAAAACAACATACAATTGAACGGTGTCGAATTTATTCTTTCTTGATCGTCTCGCTCAAAGATGAGTTTTAGGTATTGTGTATTACAGATTCACAGAACAACACAGAAGTAAATTTAAGATGTTTACAAAGTTTGGTTAATGATTTTGAAAGTCGTTAAGCTCATCGATGTTTCTTCCTTATTCCGCAAAATATCTATATGGACTAGTACACTATAATAATGGACAAGTGTACTATATGGACTAGTGTGCTACATTAACTAGTGTACTATATGGACTAGTGTACTATATGGACTAGGGAACTATATAGACTAGACTAGTGTACTAAATGGACTAGTGTTTTATATGGACCAGTGCAATATATGGACCAGTGTACTATATGGACTAGTGTACTACATTGACTAGTGTACTACATTGACTAGTGTACTATATAGACTAGACTAGTGTACTAAATGGACTAGTGCACTATATGGACTATTGTACTGATTAAACAAAGTGTGAAAAATGATGTCAAAAGCTTCTCATGTATATTCGTAATTTTGTTGTGAAAATTACAAATGGACGAACTTGTCACCCGCATAAAAAATAAAATATAAACAACTTATAAAATAATTTGGGATATCTGACATTATAAAGTGACAATATTTGAACGAGAGATAAACGAGGTAAAGCCTCGTAAAAGTTGTCCTTATATAACATGTAATAACCAATTTTGTGGACTCTATGGCTAAAGGAAACAACAGATATATCTTCACAATGTCAATGTGTGCATGTAAATGTATACTATAGGTTATAACCATTTTGTTTATGAAATATGGTTAACTTTATTCGTCATTGAACAACTTCAATCTGGTTAACTTTAATCGTCATTGAACAACAACTTCAATCTGGTTCAGTGTAATATGTAATGCTTTACGGAGCAAATACTGTCATGTGTTCCTTTTATACTAAAATGTCGTTGTGAATAACGTTTTTATTCCTGAAATGAGATAACCTGCTTGGCCATCGACACATTTACATGTTCTAAAAGGATGGTATCTCCTATTGACCGAGAACATGTCTAGGGTGGACAAATAAACATGTTTAGAACTGACCTTTCCGGGAGATAAACTGAGTTTATATGAAATTATTTCTACCGTCTGGATTCGGACAGACACATATTTCCAATGAAACATTTATTTGGAACTGAATATGCTGTACCATGAAAGTACAGATCGAGACTGATGTGTTTGGCCGTTTTTCAAATGTATTTAGTGTTCATTTAGGGTCAACCGCAGCCTTCCACATCAGGGAATGGCTCAACGGATTGGCCTGAATACAAATTTGATTGTTCCAGGAAAATGCATAAAATAACTGTATATTGTTAGACACATACACAAATACACTTATAAACGTTTTATACAGGAAAGGTACCAAGACAATACTGCTCCTATGGTCAATCTTAAAAAATGTTAAGTGCTTTCATACAGGTCAACAGATACCACAATTAACCAGCTTTTTGTAAGGAAGGATATTCCTCTGTTAATTCAATATTCGGTTTTACATCACATTTACAGTTAATGAACCAAATGTAATAAAAAAAACAAAGACATGATCACACGAGATATTTGAACCTTTCGTTAGCAATCGTTATCTCCCATGCTCCATGTAACTGATCGCTATTTCACATTACAAATACATTAACCATATGGAACCGGTTGATATAATTCCCCTGGAGGTTTGAGGAAGGCTATACTATCCATTTCATTTTCCACCCGAAAGGTTTTAAAGTGAGGAAAATACAAATGAGAAGTAATGACTAATGGCAATCAAGTTCAAACTGAAAATCTAATACAGTTGCCATATTAGTTGAGATAAGTCCCTTAGGTGATGATGTCAACTCAGCCAAACACTTCTAAATTCAGAAATTATGTCAATGACCTAATTCAATAGTCCTGATTCATACCGTCGTTCCAGAGCAATGCCTTTTGCATCCTCCACCCCCGCTCCTGACCACCACAACCATCCATCCCATCCCATTGCATTTTTTTACAATACATCTATTTATTGTAGAAAGGCAGGTGAGCAAGAATGAGGATGGGATAGAAGGAGGTTTATGAGGGGAGGAGTGAGGTAGGGGAAGAGGATGATGGTGGTTAATAATGGGGAGAAGTGAGACGGAGGAGGAGGAAGCGCTGATAATGATTACATGTAATTATGGGGAGCCATTATCCGTCCAAACCTCACTCCTCCCATTTATAGGCCATCATCAGCCTCGTCCCCCACCTCACCCCATCCCATAATGAATCATCACCAGCCTCGTCCCCCATCTTACTCCTCCCCGTTATGAGTCATCACCAGCCTCGTCCCCATATCACCCCATCCCATTATAAACCATCACCCGCCTCGTCCCCCACCTCACCCCATCCCATTATGAGCCATCACCAGCCTCGTTCCCCACCCATCTCACCCCATTATGAGCCATCACCAGCCACATCCCCCACCTCACTCCTCCCCATTATAAGCCATCACCTGCCTCGTCCTCATATCACCCCACCCCATTATAAGCCATCACCAGCCTCGTCCCCCACCTCACCCCACCCCATTATGAGCCATCACCAGCCTCGTCCCCACCTCACCCCACCCTATTATGAGCCATCACCAGCCTCGTCCCCATATCACCCCTCCCCATTATGACCCATCATCAGCCTCGTCCCCATATCACCCCTCCCCATTATGACCCATCATCAGCCTCGTCCCCATATCACTCCTTCCCATTATTAGCCACCATCAGCCTCCTCCCCTAACTCACTCCTCTAATGGGGAGGGGTGAGGTGGGGGACGAGGCTGAACATGGCTTATAACTTGGAGAAGTGAGGTTTGGACGGATTGGTTGTGATTATTAGTGGACGGGATAACAAGGTATATTCATGGTATGCGAATTATTAATTTGCTTATTCAGAGAATTCTTGTGAATAAAGGTTAAACATGATTTTCAAATGTATCTCCTTCTTTAGTTGATTTAGTTGTTTTTTAATGTAAATTAAAATAAACTATTGTCTAGTTATCCATATACTAACATTGATTTGATCTCGTTATCCATATATCAACAGTGCTATAATCTAGTTTTCATCCCATTAACAGCGAAAGTTATCGGTATACAAAATTAACAGTTGTCATAGTCGAAGTGCTTGACTGTCGTGCCGGGAATCCTAAAATGACCCTACCATGGTTATGAAGAGTTCCGATCAATACGGCTAATGGTAACATAACATACACTTGCAGACGACCACAAAAATCATGTATCTGGCTATTTGATCACTGTCTAAAACTTCGCAGTTTAACAAAACTATTTTGGAACTACAATACCTTCTTGTCACGCGAGATTTGGATAAAACGGAATCACGGCGCGAGAAAGAACTGCCCTGCGCACGCATTTGGGGTTGCTCTGATAATCGTTGAGTGTGACAAGTACTTTCATTCCGTGTACGTGTTCCACCGCTTCCCTCCATTCCGTGCTCCGAGTGTGAAAATATTGAATCAACCGTTCTGGCAAATTCATCAATGACGAGTCTTGATTTCTTCCAATCAAATTAGTTAGGAGACGTACTCAGTATAGTATGGCATTGTTTAAAATGATGGATTCGGAATCGGGGTCATCGAAGCCAAGCCGTCGCCACAAAGATATCAACTAGGAATATACGGGCCATAAACATCCAGGCAAAATATCTCTGCTACCAGACAATTCGATTTATAAGTTCAAGATGATACTCCTAATACACAAGACTTCGAACTTATCTCGCATACTTACTCAAATCCAGCCAAATCTAGTAAACAGTTAGTCGACAACATACACAACCATCACTTACATTTAAACGTGTTCACAAAATAACAATGTCTATGTTGATTTCAGTTCACAACAGCACGAATGTTTAAAAGGATACATTTGGGAAGTTATGTTTTTCTAATTGGAAATAAGGTCTGTCCATGTGCAGGTAGATGTTTCACATTCCTACTTACATAATCACATAAGAAAACAAATGAATGCATTCGTTTTAAAACACGTTCACTTACTCAATATAGTATAACCATCTTTAACTGTCATCAACAAAGACACAGTACCTTTGTATGGACATTAGACGGCAGTGTTAGTTGTGCCGGTGTGGACTGTCGCAACTTCCGTTCATATTGCGTGAATCACTTTAACAGTAACCACCAGAGAATATGTTTAACTCTTAGTCTGATTGCTATTTGTTTAGTATGTAAATAAATGCGACTCATGCTAGCCACTACAGTATATATCGGGTATAAAATTTGAAAACAAATGCTGAATTATGTATCAAAATTTCCACGATCTATGAAGTCGCTTCTGTAGTAGCATCCCTCATTAGTCTATACGTTCATTGAGACCGGTACATATGACAATGGCAGCTTGTAAATGATGACGGTTATACTCGAGCTGTGTACATCTCTCAGACCGTAATTACCTGGTATACTGATACCGGGGATTTTAGCTTAGAGCATGGCAATGACTAGTGATGGGTTTCATTACTGGCCAATCACTGTTGGTCGTATCACCGGTCCGGAGTTTAATGAGTAGCGGCGAGGCCTGCAGTTTGACCTTAATTTCGTGATCATATAGGCTGTTAATGCAGAAATGATAAACGGTTTTATTACCCATGTAATCACAGATGGTATGGAAAAGTACAGTTGACCAGAACAAAGAGACCGGGTAGAAAAATATATCGTTGTAAGACGTGTGCATTTGGCTTTTCTACCGGTTGGGTTTCGTTTCCATAGACTTTCTGGAAGGGTATGCTGGTTCCGCACAGCCCCAGCACATATTCCCCCTCTGGTTCCGTGCTCCCCCAGCACATTCCTTAATTCTATCTCATATATATAGTGAAATAAATTCCGTCGTCCACATATTCCACGTATAATTTGAGTAGGTAGACATGACCGACAATACCATTAACCATGGGTTGCATTTGCTACTATACTAAGTTACCCATTTATTTTTATCGTCATACGACATTGACCCTCCGTGACACAGTCTGACCCCGTCTAACCTTCCCTTTTAGGGCTATCCTTACTCCGCACCAGTTAAGTATATCACATGATTATTTATTTGAAAATGATTTGATATTTACCGTTGCTCTATAGGCTACGGGAAAGATTTAGTTGGCAATGAACCGTATTTTTTACTAGTTTAAGTGCCAACGAGAACAGTAGCATGACACACAGAGCCGTGCAACTTGCAGCAGGATAGGATAGAACTTCCATTATCATTTCATTGTTGTCTTCTTCAATGTCATCAATTACCAGACTAAGGATAATTCGGATTCGTTAAGATATACAGTAGAGCAAAGTGCTACATTTGTAAGTTAAAACAAAGAGGTTGCCTTACTTGTATGAAGATAGCTCACATGAAAAAGGGGATTGAGAAATGGCAGGTCAGCCACGTTATTGATAACAATATATTACGGTTGTTTGCCGATTTCTGACGCCATGCAAATTAAGAGACAAAGAAGGAGACATGCTTCCCCAAAGTTCACTGACCATCATTAGACAAGGTTTGCAAGGTTTACGGTCCTCTGGTGTTACAGCGAGTTTAGTGGTATGCCTGACCAGACAACTATAAGGAAAGAGTTCCCCCGGGAAATGAATATAATAGATTATTTCTAACAAAGGGTTTAAGACATCTTCGGAATATCCCTTGGCCGGCACCTGCTTAAGATATGTAACGTCACATAGTAATCAGACGACTGAGAATGCGCTTTTACTGTAATCAATTTCACAAATACAGAACGGTTAGCACAAGTCCCAACGTTCCGCTCTCTTAGTGGTTTGGAATCGTCTTTAAGTATATCTAAGCGTTAAGAGGATAATATGTTATAGTCGATACTACATGTACCATGTAGCGGGAACATACGAATGTAAACCTTCAAATCGTGCTTGTTATAGGGCGATACATTGTTTATTATATCGGAAAAGAAATAACTTACGAAAAGAATATATACCTTCTCTGTAGAAAAAGGGAGAATACGTGACATCTCTCCAAAGGTGATCATTCTGCTCACACTAATTGTAAGGCTCCTAATGGGGGTATTGGCTACCAGGAGATATGATAGTAAGTTATTTTTAGAACACGCGTGACTGGCAGATATGGTGTTATTTGAATTAAGAGCAAGCGTTGCTGTGATATATGATGTTATGTGAATTTAGAACACGCATTGCTGGGAGATATGCTGTTTTGTTAAATTAAGAACACGCGTTTCTGTGAGGTATGCTGTTTTGTAAGATTAAAAGCGTTCATAGCTGGGAGATATTATATAAATATCACATTCAAGAGAGGGCGATATTGCATATTTTCACCCCAAGGAAGCATTAGTATACCAAGTGTCATGTTTAGGTGTTTCACCACTTCACCATCTTTAAAGGTCCTTTGTGTTGATTTGACATATACCAAGACTTCATCTCAACAGTAGTCGACAAACGTTTTAGTGACTAGAAAAGTTTTCACTGGGACGAACCGTGGGCG
>JAUMHH010210227.1:0-12801 GCA_032359455.1 Chlamys rubida | reverse complement strand
GAAAAGATTGAACTGACAAAGAACTAATGAAGATGGTACAAGGGTGGGCGCCAAGATCCCTCTGGGATCTCTTGTTTGTCTTTATATCATGTTAAAAAATCTCAAAGTGATTACATCAAAACCAGGGGCACGCAATCCAAGTTTCTTCATTAATTGTTAAAGGACAATGAGAACATACCTCATTAAGGTATGCAAACAAAAAACTGAAGATATGTAGCTGAAATATTTACTGTATCATTTTCAGATGATGAACCTGTGAGAAAGAGACCAAGAGAGGATTCAAGAGGGAGACATCGACAGAGGATGGACTCAGATTCAGAGGGCAGTCCATACAGAAGCAAACACAAGGAAAAGAAACACATGCGCCAAAACAGCTCAGAGGACAGACCAATAATGAAGGGAGCACATCGACAAGGCAAAGGCCATAGGGCTCGCAGTAGCTCTTCAGAGGAGCAACATAGAGGAAGGAAAGGACGTCCCGGTCAGAGCAAAAATTACCGGAAACCTAGACACAGTAGTTCTAGTGAAGAGGAAAGGCCTCGTGTAAAGATTGAGCCACCAAGTCAGCGAGAAAAGCATGCTTATAATGATGTGGAAAGAAATCGTATAAAGAGGGAACCAAATAGTCAAAGGGATCAACATAATTCTGGTGATGAGGAAGTGTCTAGAACTGTTCAATATAAGTCATGTGAGATGGATAGGGAAAGAGACTCTAGACAAGATGGCCATCAGATTAGATACCAAAAGGATTCTTCCTCTGGGTACAGTCAGGATAGGCACACACATTCCCCAGTTGTCAGAAGAGATAGAGGGAGAAGAACCAGTCCTTCTCCACGTAAGAATAGGTCAAGATCACATGAAAGAGGTCGGAGGTCAAGATCAAATGACAGACGACACAGGTCAAGGTCGGGAGATAGGCGTCAAAGGTCAAGATCAAATGACCGACGACACAGGTCAAGATCAGGAGATAGAGATCAGAGATCAAGAAAAGGAAGGAAAAGTGATAATAACAGGCATCGCGATCATCGTGAAATCAGACGAAGAGACACCTCGGACAGTGACTGATTCATGTCTGTTTCCAATCATCCAGTCCCTATCAACTTGTCCTTGACTTCAATAGATTTTCAGGGAGACAACATTTTCAAAACTAAGTAATGTCTTTGGGCTGTTTCTGTTGTCAAAGTTAAGTCTCTACTGTTATTCTTTCATAGTAATCTTGATTCGTTTTGATAAAAAATTCATACAGGACTTCCTCGTCTAAATCAATGTTACCATTTAAAGTAGAAAGTCTTCAACACTATATCCAACCTAAAGCAATGTATTAGTGCAGCTTTTAAGTCCTGCACAATGGAGCCTTGTTCTTTCTGTTTCTTAATGTGAACAAAATAACAAGTATGTCGGTGATGTCAAATCAAAATATGAAAATAAGGAGCCACCATGTCAAGACACAAATCCATGGAAGTTTGTAAATGCTAAATAGATAATATTTTATAAACTGTTGATCACTATCAATAAGCCTCCATGATGTTCATGTTTAAAAGTTTTTTTCACTATGGTTGTATTGTAAAACTGCTCGTCAAATTCGTAGGTGTGAATAGTCTCGGACACGGAATTTGGTACTTTTAAACTGGAACATTTTATCTGGTTATAATATACCGGTAAAAAAAAGATGTGTGAACCTCTGTAAAATAAATGTGTATTGGTGGATGTTTACAGTCAGGTGACCTACAATACAGTACACGTGTACTAATGGATGTGAACTGCAATACTCTAGAACCTGATAAATATCTTAATAACAAGCACTTTCATAACTTAATTATACATGTATATTATTTTTTGTGATCCTGTCCAGTTTGTCTTAAGCAGATTTTATTGTATATTTATATCAAAGTTAAAAGTCAAGACTTGTTAATACTGTAAATGTGTGACTCAATAAAATTAACTTTTCCACACACTGTCTGGCTTTCTTAAATCTCCTCTATATACGCAGGTCATTACCATAATTATTGTTCAAATCTACAACGATTATTAGGTTTTCAGACTCATAAATTACAAAAGTAAATTTTATTAGCTCACAAGAAAATCCTATGAGGTTATCCACTGTGTTGTCACTTAACCTTTTAAACCCTAGCTACAAATTCTGAAAATGCTAAGTATATTGGAAAAGTCGAGGGATGGTCCTGATCAAGTGTTAGTATACTTAGTATAGAAGCCAATTTGGAATTCAATATGGCCACCATCCTGAAAATCTTGTGTAAAATTTAACTAAAATCCTACTGAACTTATTTCATTGAAACATATTGAAAACTGGTGTGTGGTGAAGACTAGTTCACAATATTTTGGGGCTGTCATCTTGAAAATCTATACAGAATTTACAGTCAAATTCTACTGTACTGTGATCTATTAGAAATGAATGGTATATATGAATCAGACCTATTTGACTGCCATGGTAGTGATCAGTCATGGTCAAGACCGATGGTGGCATATACCAGTAGTCAACACAGACCCGATTGTGAAAATCTATTTTGAACTTAGAACTCAAACTCTACTGTACAGAATAAGCTGAAACTTTGAAGGAATGGTAAGTGCGTCGCTTTGATAAATTCCCATTTTGAAGTCTATTTAAAATCAAATATAACCTCCATAAGTCTTTTGAACTTCCAAGTTTATGAACCTGATTTTGCTTAAATGCAAGACATTATTGTTGTAGGGTCAAGACTAATTGTTTGTCTTGGAGCCAATTCAATATCCAATATGACCACCAAAGACACGAATTTGAAAATTCATTATGAACTGAAATTTGACTGAACTGATTAAGCTGGAACCAAGAATGATCAGTGCATGGTCCTGGATATTTTTGAGCCAATTTGAAGTCCAATATGGCCACTATGGCAGTTGTCTTTTAAATCTGTTTCGACTTTGATTCAAAAACTACTGAACTGATTTTTCTGAAGTAAACTGGAAATGATTGGTGAAGAGTCCCGACTTATTTTTTTGGAGCCGATTTGAAAAGATCCATTAGGGCTTCCGTGGCAGACATCTTGTGGGTCACCGAGCCTTTTAATGATCATCAAAGGTCAAGGTCACATTAAAGGTCAATGTTGTTGGATCCATCCTACAGAGTTACTATCAGTGATTTATCCCAGTTGACTTTGTAATACATTGACAAAACTTGTTCCACGTAGGTGTTTTACGGGAGAATCTGGTTGATATTTATATTGCAAGGTTTTAACTCAAATTCAAGACAATTACGATTCTGTCCTGTCACAATTTTCAGCTGTACTGGGTATATGTGATCTTTGACCTTATTTGTAATTAAGACATCCGATGAATATGTTTTTGTAAAGTTAAAAGAAGACCATAAACAAAAGATTAATTCCTGTGCATTGCTTTTATTGAATCATGATTATAAACAATATCCACATGCTAACAGCAACGTCCACATGTAACACATGTATCTTACATTACAAGGGTACCTATCATCATAGACTCACATTTCACAAGGAGAAAATAACTGTCTAATTCTTTTCTACAAAAAAAATCATCCTGAATTTACATTTTTTATTTCCGGAATTTATTTCACAGATGTTGCTTTCATCTGATGAAAAAATACAGTGAATCAAGTGCTCAGATAAGCAAATTTGAGAGCCATACAAATGGTTTTGCTTAAATGTGTAGAAAAATAGTCTCTTGCAGATGGTGAGTGTTTGCTTCAATATGGATATTTGATTAAAAGTTATGTAGTGCTGATCGTTACCTCACAACATCAAGCAGTTCCACAACACAGGACACCACACTCTTCACTTATATGTACAAGCACAAGAATCTTAAATTGTCACACCTATGTACAGCTCACTCTTTACCACGTCGTGTATCACTGTACTGCTGCTCCAAGGCTTCTAAAAGACATCACCGTTTCATGAGAGTTCCAATGATGTTTCGTCCTTTCTACCATGTTGCAGCCTGAACTTAAACTCCAAAAGGATCTCTGAACCTTACTTGTATTTGTGAACTTTAACAAAGAAACGATACAAACCAGTAGTTATGGCATTTTAACAAAAGCATGTTTTGTAAACTTTTCCATTTTGCAGATGACAACCTGCTAAACTGCAAGTGTAGATCTAAGCTGTATTATTGTACTGTAAATTTTTCATTCTGCAGATGACAAACGGCTAACTGCAAGTGTAGTCTTAATTTGTTTGTACAATATATTGCTGCAATATTTTTCAGATGTCTTCTGTCTTGCAGATGACAGTATTAAACTGTACTTCAAATACAGATGCTGAAATCCTGAAAAATTCAATCTGTATTTTTGTACATAAGACGCAGTTTATCAAGACTAGTGATTACAGTCCACACTCGGAGAGCTCATATTGTATCAGTACAACACCAGAAACTGTCACATTGACTTTTCTATATTAACTCCCGAATGGGTGTCTCTTTCAATTGCCTGATGAAAAATAATGAATTTTACATGATTAGTGCTATGATCAGAGAATGTAGTCAAGTTCATATCTGATATAATGGTTCTTGGCGTCATTAGGGACACGTGGGTAGGCTGGGATCATACCGTCCTGAGCACCAATATACACAGTGTTATACACTTTCCAGTACACGTCACGGACTTTTCTTGCAGGATGGAACAGTCCCTGTAATGACAAGAAGCTTTCAAATAATCATTGGTGAAGGTTAACATTTATTATATTAATCAACATCTATTAAGTAAATTGGAAACTTGAGAAAAAAAAAAAAAATAATGAAATAATGAGATCAATTCGGAGATCCATTTGATAAAAACAGTTGAAATACGTTTTCATATCTGTATGATTACCAATGATTGATTTAAACATTGCCTTATTTTAAAATAGGATAAGAAGATTGTTAGCATTCATCTTTTAGCAATAATTTGCATTCTGTTTCACCTATCCTTATGCATTTCCTTGCAAAAAAATCACTACTATTTATTCATCATTAAACCTTTACTCACTGTAGTAGCTTTCGAACAAATCACTACCATTCAAACACATTCACAAAGGTCGTATATATCAATCTTAACTACACCTAATGCCACTCACCTGCATTGTGTATTGTAAAACTTTTGATGGACCCAGACCCACTCTCATTCCCTCGATAGTCCCCATGAAAGCTTGGACAACGTGAGGAGATGTTTCAAAGATGTTGGGCCATGCGTAATTGAGTAAATGTGTGAGAGCATCCTCGCAGCCAAAGCCGTACACCCCCAGCGCCATGTGTTGTATAGCGGCCATTGATGTCTGTCTGTGCACCAGATCTCTATAACAAACAAGAATACAAGTGTAAACATCAGTAACTACTCCTGGACATTTTTGGCTCACAACATCGAAGGTCATATGTGTAGATGGACCTATTACTCCTTGGAATGAAACTTTAACTAATTTTTCAAGGTTTCACTAATTAATACTTTGGTAAAAATTCAATATGAATATTTGTATGCTTGTATTTCTCAATAGCCAGATTTTAGCTCCTTGTAACAAAGAAACAATCTTATATGGATCTATTTTCTGTATTTAAAAGTTTCAATTTACTTCATGTCACTTTTCTGCACCTATTCCATAATCCTTAATATCTTCTTTAGGGATTTCCACAAATATAAATCTCTAAATGTGTATGAAATCAAACTTTTTCTGCACACTTATGAAAATAATAGAGAACTGGATGATTCCTTATTAATCATATTACCTTAATACTGCATGCAAAATAGGGTGAAATTACATTAACTGATTAAAGATACAATTAATTCAGATTTTTTTTTTTTTTTTTGATCAGATACATTTATTTTTCAAACAAGGCTTGCATGCACTTGAGTATTGCTGTTTTCACCAACGCTGGTAACACTGCATATTAAGGCAGAAACAGACAATTTAATTCTATGTATTTAAATGACAATGTGTGCCTTACCGATCCATCATGGCATCCTCCAGTAGTGGAGCTATAGAGTATATGTAATCCTTGCCCATCTCTCCAATGTACTCAAACATGAAGGACAAAGATTTGAGTACACCGTTCTGTACGTTTAATTCTGGGACTCTGTACTCGTTCATCAGGGCTGGTAGTACTGTGAAGGGAGAACAAGTCTCGGCCACTATGGCAATGGCCACCGTCGTACACACACGGTTCTGACGCTCCTGTACTTTGAGGTTGTTCAACAGAGTAGCCAGCACATCATGGGGACTGTAAAAAAAACACTTTCTTCATCACACAAAAAAGATTACAACATTCTTTAAATGTTTAGTGTATAATTCTAACAAAGCTGATTTATATATCAGTTTCTTTGGGTTCTGTTTATCAATAAACAGCAGAGAGCACCAGTTTCTGCCAAAATATTATGTTTTAATTGTAAGTGACAATTACTTTATATTTTACTAAACACACCAGTTGAATATATTCAAATTAGTTTGAACAGTGACATTTTTTGTTATCACAAGCATTATGACACATATACAAATCGATGTTAAATCAATTGATTTTGACTATTCCGTCTGCGTATTGCAGAGTTATCTTCTCTTGTGAGCAGGTATTGATTGTTACGTCATTGGTTTGTGTGAGAAAATTACGTCATTTTCTCAAAACTTAATGACGTTACTCTCACAAACAAATGATGTAACAATCAATACCTGCTCACAAGTGCAGATAACTCTGCAATACGAAAAGACGGAATATGAGCTAGCTGCCTTGACCCTTGAGGAAGCTCTATACCAAATTATCTAAAATCTCTTTAACTCATACATTCACCCCTGAAGACACATTTGAACTCATCTAATTCGAAGGTTGGAATAGTTCATTATGAAATTTTAGGGGTGAATGAGTTAACCTTGATACAGAAGGAGTAGGATTTTGAACTTTCTTCCATGTTTCATGACTAATTGTCCTTGACCTTCAGCAGTTACGGTTCAGACAAGCATCACAGCGATATGAACTTTGACCTCCTGCTGCAACCTTGACCAATTGCTTTATATTTATATTTTTACTCCCATCAGACATGGAATAATACATGATGAAATCAGACATAATTATATCCATTGATTAAAATCAGCTCAATGCTGCATAAAATAGTAGTATATTCATAGAAAGTGTATAAATATATAAGTGAAGAAATTAGTTCCATAATCCATTGCATGACGAAAGTATTCAATCTTTAACCTTTATCAAAAGACTGGGGCAGGAATCACAGCAATCCAGACACAGTATGTAGTCGAACGTCTACATATCAGGTGAGCTGGAGATTGAAAATTGGCAAACCTTTATGAAACCTTTAAGTACATGTGTTTGACAAATCTTGCAAACCTGACATTTAATGTATGTACGACAAGCAGCCTAATTTGTTTTTCCAAAGTAAATAATGTATGTTTTATATAACTACTTAACGGGATACCTGTACGTGGATATAAACCAAATGTTGGCACACCCATATGAAAACCATTACATTTATATTAAATTTATTTTGTATTTATTTTGGTGTATTTATCATTTCTGACAAATTAACTGCGATAAAATTAGAAAAGCAAACATGCCCTTTCCTTCTGATTACTGTTTGAAAAGGTGGGCTAGGAAGATTCCTGGCTTGCAATAAATTATATATAATGTATTCAGGGATTTTATCGCCTAAATACCTGGGGTCACATTAATTTTTGGCCCCATTCCCAATGAGATTTAGAAATTTTTCCGAAGAAATATCCCAATATAACAAAAAAAAATTTTTTTTATCAAAAGACGATTTTAATTCTTGATTTTCTTTATTTATGCTTTATGTAGAATTTCCCATAGGATTTCAGCCACATGAGAAAAGTTGTGAGCAACTGATAATACTCTATTCATTTTAATACTTTCCCCACTTCGTGACACTTAGTATCATAATTGGTTATAGGCCACAGTCCTTAAAGAGCTCTCATATTGTTTATCACATCAATTCTAATACTCAAGTTTAAACTGAATTATTGTATCAGTAACTTCCTTGTAACAAACAAATTGTTGTTGTTGAACATTTCTTTTAAGTGTTTAAAGTTCGAGGTTTATATTGGTAAGATTTTATCAAGATTATACAGATTTGTAAAATTTCTTGTACCGAAACAAGGCGTTAATTAATAAGTTAAAGAAAATTTTATATTAATTAGATTTTCTATCAAGATTAAAAAATATTGTAATAATTCTTCAACTAAATCAAGGAGTTGAAATATGTCTACATGTGTTGTCTACTTAGCTAAAATATTGCAGAGAAGTGCAAAAAGGTAAAGAAAAGAACATTAATCGCAATAACGCCGATTTTAGAGTAAATTAAGTCTATAGGTGGGAGGAGATTAAATCGGCTGCATGGAAGGTTGACGTCACAATATATATGTGCAATCGGATTACATCTTAATCCACTATCTATCACAAACGGATCGCATGTATTACTGTCCTTGAACAGAAATCAGCAGAAATTAGCATTGAAATTGCAAAAATTGTGAATAGGAAAACATTTCATTTTCGTATTACACTGTACGACTGGTAATCAGTATCTTTCCTTATAAGCTATGTAACTTTATGGAGTAACATAACATAAGGTAGACTCGTTAAAGACAAACAACAGGTAATTAGTAAACAACAGGTAATTAGTAATACATTGTAATGGCACGTTTCATTGTACATATGATAGACAACATGGGTCCAGTTCTTCAAACGAGTTGTTGAAAATGCATTTCTTTTTTAATATCAGAAAATATATTCATATTCATAATATTTTTGTATTTCTTGTCTTCTGATGGTTATATTTTTATTTTGGAAAATATTAAAAAGAAAATTGTTTTAAATTGTTGTCAGCAAATCTGGCTTTGATAAAGTAGAGCTATCTAATCTGTCAATCCACTGTGCTCGCTGAAGGGAAATTCCCTTTAGCCCTTTCACCACTGTAGACCATAATGGACTCATCCAGATCAATGCATAGTAGAGTCTACTTAAGTTACATAGGGATGAAAGGGTTAGACAAGTGAGCACCACATATATACCACTGAAATTACTGTCTTAATAAAACAAGGATCAGTAAACCTAATTTAAAATATAACCATTCAAACTACGTCCTGTATTCTAATTAAACCCATCCATACCTCAGACTAGTCAAAGACAACCCTAACCAATTTTAAAATTAGGGTGGTCAGCCCTAGGTGGGACAGTGAATAGAGTACCCACTTCTCACCAAGGCGTCCGAGGTTCCATTCCCCGATCAGACGTGAAAAGGTATGGGGTCACCTGACTGACCATGTGGGTTTTCTCCAGGTACTCTAGGTACCAAGATGCTGATCACCGTCAAAGTTTTTTATTGGTGGCCATGGGTTTGGCATTCTTTATCAAAAGCACAAAGCTTGACTTGTCTTCAGGTGTTGTAAGTCAGGACACCACCTAGCCTGGCACTGTCCACACTTTGTACAAAGACCAACCATCCAAGTGGTACGAGTTGAAGTGAATCAGTGCTCTCACTGCTGGGCTTGTCTCTAGGGTTCAAATTATGTCTCTCAAACCGGGCAATAAGACCTCCAAACCCACCCATTAGGCCACATATACTTTGCACATCCACAAACCCTTTGGTTGAAGAGCACCAAGCATGTCTCTTATGTCTGTGACCATCCTTCGGCTCACTAAAGTGTAGCGTGTACATGTCGCCTCATTACCCAGTCGAAACTTCTACAAGGGACACCCTTAAGTCATCCTACTCTCTACACTTTGTAACACTTTGTAACACTATCAAGTTCCAGCTTTAACACCCATAAAGTTTGAGGTGCACTAACAGCATATTATACACACAAAACACAGATCTGCAGCGAAATCTGTTATATAAAATAAAAAAATAAATTCTTCAGGGGACCAAATAAACAAAGGAAGGATATTTTTACAAGACTGACACGTTTAGGCTTCAATTTTTTTTATTTCAATAATATGTTCCTTTGGGCATCACATTTACTGTTTTCTATTCCTTTTGTAAAACCTAAATATAATAGTCCTTGTTACATCGTCACCTCACTTATAATTACCAGCATTTGAAGAATAAACAAGCTAGGCTCGGTCATACTTTACAATTACAGCCTATGTAAAAGTTGATTGAGGGTCTTGTGCATTACATTAACGCATTCACCCCTGAAGACATATTTGAACACTTCCAACTCAAAGGTTGGAATAGTGCATTATAGAATTTCAGGGGTGAATGAGTTAAATGGATGTGGAACTCTTTTGAGAAAGGAGGAGAAAGTAAGACATATCCTTCCATAAGTATTGTATACCACAGTTGTGGAAGTTATTTAATATATCACTTTTTAGAATATTTATATAATTTAATATTTGAATTCAATCCCCTTTATAATTAATGACTGTAATGCTTCTAATTGATTCTAATTATAACTGTACATTTTAATCGTAAAGATCAAAATACAGTATATCAGCTATTAAGGGCAACATATAAAACAAATCATGCATGTATTTTATTTATTCTGGTGTTAACACTTATCTTTACAAAACTGTAGGTTTAAACAATTTTATAATAAGACCTCAAGCTGTTGTAAGACGAAAAATCTTAATCAAATTAATCTATTAATTGATGTAGGTTTTAAATTTAAAGGGGCGGATTTACTATTATACAGGAAAACTGACAACAAATCTGGCCAACTGCAGGCCTTACTTTTACATGCTACATAACTGATAAAATATTTCCTGAGCCTAATATTTTGTTTACTTCTCTGGTCCATTTATAATATATCAATACATACATATATACAGAATGTATAAAGAATGCACCGAGTAACCTTTGATATTTAACGGAGGCCCAGAGCTTGTGGCTGTTGTATATACTCATGGCCAGTTTGTTATCGGTTATTGATATACATGTACATGTAAAGATTTGATACACCTGTTAACGATACAGGAGGTTGTTTAAAATTGGTGTTCGATCAAAGATGTCTACGGCATGAAATGTTTGCAAACATAACCTACTTTATCGTAGATCAGGCTTTATCAAAATCAGGTGTTCAGTGCATGGTTAAATTACTAAACCCGTAGTGATATTATCGTCACATAACAAAAATAAAATAAAGCTACTGGGTAAATGATTTAACTCATTCACCCCTGAAATTTAATAATGAACTATTCCAACCTTTGAATTGGAAGAGTTCAAATGTGTCTTCAGGGGTGAATGACTTGAGTTAATTCCTATTAGAACCTTCAACTGTGTATAGTGTATAGCAATGTTTAGTTTCATTGAAGGGCATCATTTCATATGTGAGAGTTTGACTAATTGAAACTCAACGGACATTTTTGTTGTTCTACAGGTCACACATTCCAAGAGACACTGGACTATATATCCTCAGTGCGGGACGAAAGAGTCCAGTACCTTGACCCCCCCGCTTGGGACAAATGTGGACGCCCTAAGAATGGGTTTGTCACCCTGGAGGACGGGAGGCACATGTGTGCCAGGTATCGGGAACCTCACAACAAAATGGTGCTTGGTAAGACTTCAAATTTGGCAGACCATTCTATAGCAGACTTATTAAATATTCAAACAGAGTGGAAGATGGCATCCATCAAAAATACTAAAATTAAACATTTACTTTGATTTTTCTTCAACTACAAACAAATAAACCACAACATGACAATTTTACGAATTTAAAATGGCACTTTTTTTTTTTGTGGAATCTCATACAAAGACTTTAAATTAGATGAGGCACATGAGTAACATTTCAAGTTTTATATGGTTATTATATTCTTTGTTGTTACCTTAGCATTGTGTCGGAAATTTGAAATGTCATATTGCTGACCTGAAAACAATGTTAGTTATCAAGCAGAAAACATGCAGGGTTAATTAACTAATCACTTATATTATATTATATCTGAAATCAACACAATGCCAAAAAAATCACCTTGCCCAGCGTTGTTAACTCACTTACTTGACCAAATGTTTCTTGTCAAACAGGTGAGGTACTGTCTTTCTACCTGTCTCGGCTCCTAGGATTGGACAACGTGCCAGCAGTCGTTTTATCTGTCACCAACCACACCTCCCCTAGGTGGCTAGCAACCAACTACAGTAGGGTCGACTGGAAAGACGGCAAGGTCGTCGCTCTTATCCAATGGATACCTAATATGGAAAGCTCTCGGTAAATTAACAGTCATTACAAATTCAAATTTAAATGGGTGTAGTAATGACAAGCTGCATTGAAACTGTGTTAAATTCATATTCAAATGTTTTCGAAAAGTATATGATTGAACTATTTTTTTGCGTAAGTCATCTCAGGATTATCATCATACATCTAGGAGGACAAGGATAATTTGTTTTGAGTTTAAATGATTATGAAAACATGAAAGATTTCAATTTAACCATATTCTGAAATTTTGATACAAATACAATCTGTATATCAGTGATGGGTGCCGAGTATACTTAAGGATCCCTGTCCCACTGCACACCCGTTAAGGATCCATGTCCCACTGCACACCCGTTAATTGGATCCCTGTCCCACTGCACATCCCTTAAGGATCCCTGTCTCACTGCACAACCGTTAAGGATCCCTGTCCCACTGCACATCCCTTAAGGATCCCTGTCCCACTGCACAACCGTTAAGGATCCCTGTCCCACTGCACAACCGTTAAGGATCCCTGTCCCACTGCACATCCCTTAAGGATCCCTGTCCTACTGCACACCTGTTAAGGATCCCTGTCCCACTGCACACCTGTTAAGGATCCCTGTCCCACTGCACACCCGTTAGGGATCAATGTCCCACTACACCGTTTTTCCCCTATATACAGTTACCT
>JAUMHH010210216.1:0-12802 GCA_032359455.1 Chlamys rubida | reverse complement strand
TCGGCCTCCCTCTTCTTGAGTGATACAATGGCTGGTGCATCGGCCTCTCTCTTCTTTAGTGATACAATAGCTGGTGCATCAGCCTCCCTCTTCTTTAGTGATACAATAGCTGGTGCATCGGCTTCCCTCTTTTTTAGAGATACAATAGCTGGTGCCTCGGCCTCCCTCTTCTTCAGAGATACAATAGCTGGTGCATCGGCATCCCTCTTCTTAAGAGACACAATGGCTGGTGCATCGGCCTCCCTTTTCCTCAGAGATACAATAGCTGGTGCATCGGCTTCCCTCTTCTTTAGAGATACAATGGCTGGTGCATCGGCCTCCCTCTTCTTCAGAGATACAATAGCTGGTGCATCGGCCTCCCTCTTCTTAAGAGACACAATGGCTGGTGCGTCGGCCTCCCTCTTCTTCAGTGACACACCTGCAGGTGCGGTGGAACCTGTAAAATATAGATGATTTTTTTTCCATTTAATTTCCACTCCCCTATTAAAACAACGAAATATAACTTGTATAAAATTTGAAATGTTTTTGCAAGATGCTTTGTTTCCTATTACGGTTGTTTTATTAGTTACCAATATAGACAATTACTTTGGGTCATATTTTTTACAGCTTTATTGCAATTTCATTTATATTTAAAAGTCAAATTTTTTATACTATTTGTCTGTTGCGTATGTGTCGCTCCACTGTAATTCAGAACAACTTGTACACTTAATTCCCTGACAAGATATAATGTTTAATTATATTAATTTATTTTCACTCAATGTTGCATTTGGAAGCAATCAATTTACGATAATAGAAATAAATTCGTTGATAAAGAAATTGATAACTTACCAAAAGAGGCTAGACAAATAACAGCAACAATTGAAATCCAAACACACCTCATGTTTGTACGGTAGCTGCTCTGGGAAATGCTGAAACAACAAAAACTAAAGATATAACTCGTTTGTTATACATGATTTGTGCATTTATCAACAACATATCAAGTTACAACTGTATATATTGGAAGACGCAAATGTTTCCCTCGTCTTCATTGGCTGAATCATAATAATGTGGAGGTCGACTATTTGTGATATTGACTCGATGTTATTATTTTTAGAAACAGCGGCTTAATATTCACTTCATGACGTCATTTTTATTGTAAAGTCACAATGCTTTCTGCAAAATTCATTATTAGTTTCCTCCGTACAATTTCCATAGTTACATATTTTTAATCAAATAACAATTAAGATAACATTGATCATCTATGGACTTTTATTTCTGTAAATATGTAGTTATATAGACTTGAAAAAGTGATATTGACGTCGACTTCGTCTCGGTGATTATCCACTTTCTCAGGTCCATATAACTACATAGTGACCTAAAAAGATATCTATAATTTATAAATATTATCCGAATTACATAAACGAGAGCGTTTGGAAGAATACAACTTATTAAACCCTTTGACCGACAGTACATAGCTTTATTCTATCTACTTCAATAACAAAAATAATACAGAATGATGTTCTTTTTCCCCCGTCAACAATAATTTCAAAATGCATCATTTTCAGAACAATCGATTGCAACTAAATCTACGTCAGTAATGGATTAAACATTAATTTCGAAAACTATACTACAGTGTCAACACACCGTGACAAATTCGACACAAAATCATACGCTCGGAAACCGAGGCGAAAAAGCCAAGCTAATATTGCATGATTACATGTAACACGAATTGTTTCATACAAATGAAAAATCGTAAAAATAAAAAAAAAATGCTAATGGCCGATTGATAACTCGTATAATAATATGACCTATAAATCAAACATGTCGTCGAACATTGTATAACATTACTAAAGGTAATTTCATTTTCTATTAACACAATAAATCTGTAGGTTTTATGTGGAAATAAATGTTAATTTTACTGGTTTAATATTGTTTTACAAAATATTATGACATCAGAAAACTCTTCCACAAAGTTGATTATTGTAATGTTTTAGCTATTGGGTATGATCACAAACTCCCATATAAACATGGCCCGTAACACTTTTAGATAGAACAACATGTGTATAATTATGTCTTATCTAAATAAAGTCACTATTAAGTGAAAACCTACGACAGAGTCTAGACCTTTAATAATCATCATGTCTTACAAAGTATTTACCTATTGATCTGTTTAAGTGTAGTTTAACACAGAAATTACTTAACCGCTAAACTAAAATTTTCCTACATTTAGTAGATGGTCAAAATTTAAATCGCTATTAATTTTCCACATTAATTAAATTATGTAATCTCAATATTTCTGCTAACATGGTGTACATAGGCACCTTAATATATCAAAGAAAAGAGAAAAGATTAAATTGGGTAATTGATTTTTCTGTATTCCCTATAAACATTTATAAATTCCTGTCTTCATACTTAATTGAAACAGAATGCTATCTTCACACAATTATAACCTCGCCGCATTAATTGGGAAATGTAAATAAAAGAAATAAAACTGAATATGCTCTTACCTTCAAATTTAGGATGGCTCGCTGTTCTTTTTCGAAATGTGAGTTGCCAAGAGAGTTGTGCTGTAGACGAGATTATCGCGGGGTTTTATAGAGAAATATTTGGCACCAGATCGTTCTGGGTTTTTCACGTGACGATTTTTATTGTTATGGGTTAATGAACAAAACAACTCATCTCAATTTCTTAGAAATGTTTATGTAAATTTGCAAGATGTCCAGTTGATGTATTCCAATGACGCTGTCAGTCATCATGCTACCTTCCCCACAAGAGACTCGGTATCATACACTGATCACAACTGATTGATGGGAGAGTGCTAAGGCCGGTCTACGTAGTAGTGGGAATTCCTAACAGGACGGCCAATGTTACAGTTATTGTGCTGGCTACCTTACCTGGACCAGCACGTGTTACCTTTTTGTACTTGTATTTGACAGTGTGATAAATGTTCACCTTTCCAGTATATTACATCTACATGTAGCTCACGTGCGATCACATTTCAAGTATCACCTATCCATTGATGTACATTTAACTACCGTACATGTTATCGTATTATTGTTTGTTTTCTTCTCCACTCTAAGTGACATCAATTACGTCTTCCATGAATATTCGGTATAACTAAATAAGAATTCAAAACAACAAACCCAAACATTTACGCAATTTGTTTGTTATTTTATGCTCTAATTTGTTGATACAAATATCACAATACTTATTTCCACCTTCTTATAAAGGTTTGTTATTTCATGCTCTAATCTGTTGATACAAATATCACAATATTTATTTCTACCTTCTTATAAAGGTTTGTTATTTCATGCTCTAATCTGTTGATACAAATATCACAATATTTATGTCTACCTTCTTATAGAAGTTTGTTATTTCATGCTCTAATCTGTTGATACAAATATCACAATATTTATTTCTACTTTTTTTTATTAAGGTTTGTTATTTCATGCTCTAATTTGTTAATACAAATATCACAATATTTATTTCTACTTTCTTATTAAGGTTTGCTATTTCATGCTCTAATCTGTTGATACACATATCACAATACTTATTTCTACTTTCTTATTAAGGTTTGTTATTTCATGCTCTAATTTGTTGATACAAATATCGCAATATCTATTTCTACTTTCTTATTAAGGTTTGTTAGTTCATGCTCTAATCTGTTGATACAAATATCACAATATTTATTTCTACTTTCTTAATAAGGTTTTTTTTCATGCTCTAATCTGTTGATACATGTACAAATATCAGAATATTTATTTCTACCTTCTTATTAAGGTTTGTTATTTCATGCTCTAATCTGTTGATACAAATATCGCAATATCTATTTCTACTTACTTATAAAGGTTTGTTATTTCATGCTCTAATCTGTTGATACAAATATCACAATATTTATTTCTACTTTCTTATAAAGGTTTGTTATTTCATGCTCTAATTTGTTGATACAAATATCACAATATGTATTTCTACTTTCTTATTAAGGTTTGTTATTGCATGCTCTAATCTGTTGATACAAATACCACAATATTATTTGTAACTTATTAAGGTTTGTTATTTCATGCTCTACTATAAACATGTAACGTCTCTATCCACCAGGATACGCTACAGAACCTTCTCGTGCCACCTAATGATTATGTCCTAAGTTATTATTATTATTACTCAGATGATACCAGATGATGATGATGATGATGATGATGCAAGATGGAGATGATGGTGATGATGATAATGTAAGATGATGGTAATGAGGATGATGATGATGTTAAGAATAATGTCAGGATGATGATGATGATGATGATGATGATGATGATGATGAGTGTAAAACAAAGTTTACAAAACTAGTTAAAACTGTATAGATACATTTGTTTAATGTGTATCAATCATGTACTGAACAATCATGTACGTATGAATAATGTCATATATGTTTTGTCTTGTCTTGTTAAAAAAAATAAAAAATCCAGTACTGTCTTGCTTTTTGTTCATACATTTCCAATGAAGCATTGCCAAAAAACGTAATTTTCTTATCTGTATTTATTGTCCCTGTAAGATAGTAGAAATAAGAATGGTTAAAAATGTCTTTGATTTTCTCAGAAAAAAACTGCATTTCATAGCTGCGGATCGTTTGTGACTAATAATGTATTTTTTTTTTAACGCTAACGATATCAATTGTATTTGATAGCAATGCTGCAAAAACTTCTGTTTTGCCTTTTTATGTTCTCTATACATGTAAGGTTAATGATTAGTTTTTTGAAAAATTTAAATTTAAAACAAATCTATTTCACATTACTTAATATCAAGTAAAAATACATCTGTCGAAATATAATTTTGTTTACACTGTATTTTGTCCTTGTTGTTTGTCAAATGGACATGTTTGGACTTTACGGCGAAATAATGACCATGCACCAGGATATACACAGGATCAAGCAATAAAAGACATTTTATTGCTGTACCTTTATGCACTAATACAACCAATACAAATGTTTGATGATACAGCTTACAATTCGATTGGTTTAAGATTTCGATTGAAGTCCAGGTTAATCCGTTGTGTCATTTTAAGTATACGTTAAATTATGCATTTCTCCATGGTGAACCTGGATGTCACCAATAGATGTGTACTGTTTCATACCAGAGGAACACCACTCGCATTCATTTTGTTTGTTATTTTAGCTCACATTCTAATATATTTGTTTTTGTTCTCTTTTAAATGTGGATATTATTGTTCATGCCATTTATAGCTCATATCGTAGTTCGGCGTTCGTCGTTTGTCGCCAAACGTCCGCCTGTCACTAAGAGCATACTGGTCCTTAAAACAACTGCATGGCATTTGTCCTGATTTTGTTTTAAGTACAAATAGGGAAAAGGAACCCTTGGAAAGAAAGATGGGCGCGGCTAATTAGGTGAATTTAGGTTATCTTTTTTAGAATCCTACTCCTTGAGTATTACTGAAGGGATTTTAATCAAAATTGTTCTAAAGTGTCCTTGGGCCAATATAATTCAATGTTGCATACATGAAGGGTGTGGTCCCCCTGGGGGAGGGGGGGGGGAGGTCGAGGCCAAATAGGGGACATTTAGATGATTTTTTAAAATCCAATATCTTGAATAGGGGTGTGTACTATCACCGTAATATCGGTTTTATCGGAAATAGTTTTTTGACGATGACATATCGCGATGTCTCTATCAAATATCGATATTTAAAGATGTTAAGAGAAAGCAGTAAAAACTTAAACTATGTTGAATGTACGGTACATTTTTGTTATGTTGTTAATAATAAACAAATAATTATTCCAAGGCATTTTCCGTTTTGTTTTTAAACTTTTTTTGAACTTTAAACAAATGTTTTGAAATTTTGCAATATATTGCAATAAATATTGCAATGATTTAAGGAATATTACAATATATTGCAATATCAAAATCCTGGCGATACCCAATCCTAAATTCTATAACATTGGTAAAGGGATTATGATCTAAATTTGTTTAATGTACTCTTTGACTAAAAAGGGAACGCCATGTTGTATACATGAAATGTGTATTTTAAAGGGAAGAAGCAATCAAGAACAGGCATTTGATGAATCATAAAAAAAAATATCCCGATTATGTAAGTGCATATTTATTTTCAGATAAAGAATCTTAAGAGTTTACACTTTATTTTGAGATTGATAGAACACATACTCATCTTTACATTGCGGTGGGTCGTCAGGTTTTGTGATCAATGCAAACATGTCATTATGTTTTAAAACGTTATACTTGCTCTGGAATCAATACTATATCATTCATTGAATTTAAAGAAAATATGTCAAAAATGTAAGCTGATGAACGACCTTTACGAGATACACTTAACTGGAGATGTTTTATAAAATGGGTCAGATAAACAGAAAACATCAGTGGAGGCTTGGTAACCAGGATACAACAGCTTTTAAGGATGGATCGGTATTTCTTCTTACTGTATCTGGAATTTTCCTTTCCAGAAAAATAAACACGTCCGCATTTCGTACACAAATAACATGGGAGGAGCTTTAAGGCGTGTTAACTGTCAGAATTAGAGGTAGCATGATTTATACTACATTCAGTTAACGAGTGTAGTGTTGACGCTTGTGTTGCTCAGTACGGGTTAAGGTACAGTAAGCCTTTATTAACTACACATCAATAACCTCTGACCTGATAAATGTGTCCCGCTGATTAACTTACCTGGATAGAATATCAGCTGATGAGACTCCCTGTCAGTACGCGTATGTTTGTCGGAGAAAACGTGCGTAATTGTATAAATTACGAAACATTTCTCATATTTTCAAAAGCATTTGATCATATTTGAATACAAGAAAGAAATAAAAACTTTATCGAATACCGAATATCATCTATTGTTAGCATGCGCTTACAGAAAGTGAAATTGTATTGCTCTGGATTTTCGTTCGAAGCAAACGAGTATATCGGTAAGTACAAATAAAAAAGATACATAAATACAAACATTATAATTTTCTGTCGACTTGGTCCATGGTCCATGGACCATTTGAAAATCCGAAGGAAAATCGATACTTTGCAGTAATAACTTTTCATTTTTAGTTCAGAAAAAGAATACCAGTACATTCTTAGCATTCATGAGTCCCTTGAAATCTCAATACGTCGACATAATTCAATACATGGCTTTTATAATATTGTTTTTAATCCATTCGTACACTTAATAATCCACAAAGATTTCCATTTTGACATTTGATGTATCAGACAAAGATTAGCTGTAAAGAAGAATACATTGCTGTACCACATTGCTGGACATTTTCCTCTTTGGGGATGAAGAAGTCAGAACATGCTAGTCGACAAATCCCCAACATTCCCTAGTTTCAAAATCCTTACAGTTGGTTCAGAAGAAAACTCTGCTATTTAATGGATGGCCTAGGTGTTAAAAAAATGGGCGATGGTGGTAGAAATATCTATGATGTTACTTTAACAAAATAATACAGACATGGTGTGTTTGATGTTCTTAAATGCGAAATACTGAAGTGGATGATTTATTTTCTTTTTTCCTTATATTTGTTTGTTTACTGTTTTAATCTAACTCTGTCTTTTTTGTTTTTAATTTAAACATTAAAAAAATAATCGTTGACAGAATCTGTTGTTTCATCGTTAATTAGTTGACATATACAATCACACTAATATTAGAGTTAATTTTGTTGTTAGTCATTATATATCTGTGTAATTTATATGATATTTTTGTGTCGATCCTCCCAGCAGGTTACTGTAACAGGAGTTGTCTTAATAGATTCCTCGTAGTCACACATGTAGAAGTACAAATGGATATATAACCATTTGATTTAATTATTGTATCTGTCATAAAGGGACAGCTGGGGCCAAGTGGGTTCGAGACCTACGTGGGGCAGTCGCCAGGTACAGGCCATGCATGAAGGTCGGTGGGGTTTTTCCGGGAACTCCGGCTTTCCCCCACCATCTAAACCTGGCACGTCCTTAAATGACCATAGCTGTTAATTGGACGTAAAACACGTTTGTTGACAAACCAATCTGTCATAAAGTTATATCCTTGTTAAGTATTATCTTTTATCAGATATATGATTAAATTGTTGTATCTGTCATAAAGCGGCCGCGGTGGTCAAGTGGTTTATAAACGTTATTACGGCAAAGTATCGATATTCCTTTGGATTTGCAAATCGACCATGGACCAAGTGAACAGAAAATTGTAATGTTTGTGTTTATGTATGTTTTGTATTTTCACATACATTTTACTTGCGAGAGCACTTTTTGTAATAATGCAATAACATTGCTATTTCTTTTACTGTAAATTGGTCCCTCTGACACAGGTGACAATCCAGACAAATTAGGGATGTTGGTCATAGTTTTTGTCTACATTAATTCCCCAAGCATTTGTATAGATGATGTATTTTAGCAAAAGCCTCGCAATTGATGTCATAAATAGTTTAGGTTACATAGATTTTGAGATTAACACTAGATAAACATCGTCTACTACGGGAACCTTAGACATTTTTGTCACTTTCGTTTGTGTGAACGTTTCTTTTTATTTTTTGTTGTTTTTGTTGTTTTGTTTTTGTTTTTGTTTTCGTTAAACTGCACATCTTTAAAAGTAGATTAAGATGCTTCTAAATATTTTCGTCAGGTTGATAAGTATGGATTATGAAAAGTTCTTTTTACAAAACTAATAAGATTGTTTATGTGGCTTCACATGAAAAATATTATTGGCTGTGTAAATAGAACTTTTCCTAATAATAGATCAAGATGCATTTGAGGATATTCATTTATTTAGACTTTTGATATCAGCAAAGGTGAATATGTGAATTTACTCAATTTAATTCATGAACAACGATGTCATATCAGGTAGAAACGAAAGTTTCATCATTAGATGAATTGTTTTTTTTCTGCACCGGTAAAAATGAACCCCATATCCTTACTTAACTTTCGTGATTAAATTTGAACAGCCAACCATTGCATGCGCCATCCGTACGTCGACTGGATATAAAAACGAGTTCTGGTTATTTGCAATCATGAAAACTCGTATAAACTCTTTGAAATAAAGCACACTTTTTATTTCTATCAGTTTGAACATTTTAATCCTGATCATAATTATGTATATGTCGAAAAACACCTTGTCTAAATTACATTTATCCTATCATTGTACATACGTATATTTCTCCCACAACCACTTTAGGTTTCCCTCAATCCCGATGCATTGGATAAACCTATTAGGAGTTGGTAAACAATTTTTTTCTTATGACGTCACGTAACAATGCTTTGCGACGTAATCTTCCATTGTGACGCCATGTTTCATACCACCCCCCCCCCTCCATCACTAGCCGACATAGTGTATTTTAATGGGAAACATGTGGCTTTCCAGATGTAACGTTATGGGTGAAAAAGGACCCCAAACTCGTGATGGTAGGTCATCTTATTTTTCTAACTCTCGTTAGTTAATTTTCAAATATAAAACGACACACGGTAAATCTCGTGTTTTTAAATATACTATTCGAAAATTAACTAACGCGAGTTAGATAAACATGATAACCAACTATAACCCGTTGGGGAACCCCTTTGTATACCAGTATCGTTAGATAGGTTGTGAATTATAAAGTATTTGGAAAAATTTAGAGGTAAGTTCTGTTGAATCTTTTCTCGGTAGGCAGTATTATAACGGACATGGCACGGTATATCTTTTTATACTTACGTCACGAAAGCAAATCGGTAAATGGGAAAATCATGAATATCTTATCAACAATAGAATTGTTTAGTTATAGTGTACTATTTTGAACTTGTGCTCTAGATGTAAAGATGTATTGTTACATACAAGGTGTTGGTATGTAAGTTTATCCATGGGGCCCTGGTTAAAACTCCAAACATATAAAGTTACTTCAATTCTTTACGCGATAACGAAGTATTATGTCTTGGCTGATATCGGTGATTCTGTGGTAAATATGCCCTCACAATAGAATACAGACGCATGTCGATAACATTTAGCGTGTACACTATATGCTTTAAGTGTCGATACCTGACTGAATATTTAGCAAAAGTCGAACTAATTGTAATAAACTCGTTAAAACTTTATTGATACATTTGTTTAATGTGTATGAACAATCATGTACCTATGAATAATGTCACATATGTTTTGTTTTGTCTTGTAAACAATATGTTAAAAAACAAATTACTGTCATGCTTTTGGTGATACATTGCCAATGAAGCATTGCCAAAAACGTAATTTTCTTATTTGTATTTATTGTCCCTGTAAGATAGTAGAAATACTATTGATTAAAAATGTCATTGGTTTTCTCAAAAAAATGCTGCACTTTCATAGTTGCGGATCGTTTGAGACTAATAATGTATTCTTTTTTAACGTTAAAGATATCAATTGTATTTGATAGCAATGTTGAAAAAGCTTCTCTTTTGCCTTTTTATGTTCTCTATACATGTAAGGTTAATGATCAGTGTTTTGAAAAATTAAAAATTAAAACAAATCTATTTCACATCATTAAATATTAAGTAAAAATACATCTGTCGAAATATAATTTTGTTTACACTGTATTTGGTCCTTGTTTTTTTTATCAAATGGACACGTTTGGACTTTACGGCGAAATAATGACCCTGCACCAGGATATACACAGGATCAAGCAATATACGACATTTTATTGCTGTACCTTTATGCACTAATACAACCAATGGAAAATGTTTGATGATACAGCTTACAATTTGATTGGTTTAATATTTCGATTTAAGTCCAGGTTAATCCGTTGTGTCATTTTAAGTATACATTAAATTATGCATTTCTCCATGGTAAACCTGGATGTCACCAATATATGTGTACTGTTTCATACCAGAGGAACACCACTCGCATTCATTTTATTTGTTATTTTAGCTCACATTCTAATAAATTTGTTTTTGTTTTCTTTTAATTGTGGATATTATTGTTCATGCCATTTATAGCTCATAACGTAGTTCGGCGTCCGTCGTTTGTCGTCAAACGTCCGCCTGTCACTAAGAGCATAATGGTCCTTAATATAACTAAAATTTTGTTTTGAGTATAAATAAGCAAAGGGAACCCTCGGAGAGAAAGAGGGGACATTTAGATGTTATTGTTAAATCCAATATCTTGAATAGGGTTATGTGTACTATCGTCGTAATATCGGGTATATCGGAAATACTTTTTTGACGATGACATATCGCGATGTTTCTATCAATTATCGATATTTAAAGAAGAAAGCAGTAACAACTTTAAACATGTTGAATGTACCGTAAAGTTTTGTAATGTTGTTGATAATAAACAAATAACTATTCCAATGCATTTTTGTTTTTGTTTTTTAACTTTAATTGAACTTAAAACAATGTTTTGAAAGTTTGCAATATATTGCGATAAATGTTGCAATGATTTAAGGAATATCACAATATATTGCAATATCAAAATCTTGGCGATACCCAACCCTAAACATTTTATTTTGAGATTGATAGAACACATACTCATCTTTACATTGCGATGGGATGTCAAGTTTTGTTATAAATGCAAACATTATACTTGGTCTGTAATCAATACTGTATCATTCATTGAATTTAAAGAAAATATGTCAAAAAATGTAAGCTGATGAACGACCTTTACGAGATACACTTAACAGGAGATGTTTTATAAAATTGGGTCAGATAAACAGTGAACAACACTGGAGGCTTGATAACCAGAATACAACAGCTTTTAAGGATGGATCGGTATTTCTTCTTACTGTATCTGGAAATTTCCTTTCCAGAAAAATAAACACGTCCGCATTTCGTACACGAATAACATGGGAGGAGCTTAAAGGCGTGTTAACTGTCAGAATTAGAGGTAGTGTAATCTTTTATTAACTACCACACCAATAACAATCAACCTGACAAAGGTGTCGCGCTGATTAACTTACCTGGATAGAATAGCAGCGTACGAGACTCCCTGTCAGTACGCGTACGTGTGTCGGAGAAAACGTGCGTAATTGTATAAATTACGAAAACATTTTCATATTTTCAAAACCATTCTATCATATATGAATACAGGAAAGAAATAAAAAAAATATCGAATACCGAATATGGTCTATTGTTAGCGTGTGCTTACAGACATTTAAATATGATTGTTCTGGATTTTCGTTCGAAGCTAATGAGTATATCGGTAAGTACAAATAAAAAAGATACACAAATACAAACATTTTAATTTTCTGTTGACTTAGTCCATGGTCCATGGTCTATTTAAAAATCTTAAGGAAAATTGATACTTTGCAGTAAAAACTTTTCGTTCTTAGTTCAGAAACACATTCTTAGCATTCGTGAGTCCCTTGAAATTTCAATATCACGTCGACATAATTCAATACATGGCTTTTATATTATTGTCTGTAATCCATTCGTACACTTAATAATCCACAAAGATTTCATTTTGACATTTGATGTATCAGACAAAAAATAGCTGCAAAGAAGCATGCATTGCTGTACTACATAGCTGGCAAATTTCATGGAAATAAAGGGGATTTCCTGGGGATCAAGAAGTCAGAACATGCTAGTCGACAAATCCCCCACATTCCCTAGTTTCAGGATCTTTACAAATCAAAGTGACAGAAAGTGTTACCTTTAACGTAATCATCTAGTTGGTTCAGAAAAAAAACCTCTGCTGTTAAACAAGTTTCAAGTTTTATTTTACGCTCATGACACAAGGTGTGTACAAGAGGTCAACATCTTAATACATTTCAATTACATAGCAAAGTGAGTACAGATTGTTTTTACAACATGTAAATATATATAATACTACAGAATAATAGCACTGCATTTATCTTATGTCACTTAAAGCCTTAATTGTTTTCTCTAGAAAACG
>JAUMHH010210205.1:0-12803 GCA_032359455.1 Chlamys rubida | reverse complement strand
ATACAAACGTGTGTTTTTTCCTACTTTCATCTTTGAGGTACCGCGTACAAACGTGTGTTTGTCTTACTTTCATCTTTGAAGTACCACATACAAACGTGTGTTTTTTCCTACTTTCATCTTTGAGGTACCGCGTACAAACGTGTGTTTGTCTTACTTTCATCTTTGAAGTACCACATACAAACGTGTGTTTTTTCCTACTTTCATCTTTGAGGTACCGCGTACAAACGTGTGTTTGTCTTACTTTCATCTTTAAAGTACCGCGTACAAACGTGTGTTTGTCTTACTTTCATCTTTAAAGTACCGCGTATAAACGTGTGTTTGTCCTACTTTCATCTAAAGTACCGCGTACAAACGTGTGTTTGTCTTACATCTATCTTTGAAGTACCATGTACAAACGTGTGTTTGTCATACATTCATCTTGAAAGTACTTCTTACAAACGTGTGGTTGTCTTACATTCATCTATATTTACATTTGCTCTGCATCCTTCCATTGCAATGCATTGAGAATTCAAATGTTGTTATGATACTATAGGTATTATATGGATTCTCCCCATAGTATCATACCACATTTGCCTTCTCTATTGTGACGTCATCAATTTCGTTGCTGTCAATACATAATTTGCTGTTCAAAAACTGTTCGAAGTAACTTAATAACGCATAACTACTCTATGAAAATGTAAATACTGCCCTACCGGGCTTTATTAGGTTCGTCATCAATAGCAATGTGTGTTATAGGATCATAAAAACACGCTCTTAGCTTCTAACAGATCGGTTCAGAACCGCCCTATCTGGAATTCTCTTTGAGTTCGGATTTTTTTCTTGTGTGTTGACGCTGTGGTGTGTATTTTCTGTCTCACCTTTTCTACAAGCATGAACATATTTGGAGTAATCTGGCAACCTCCCCCGCCCCCAACGACATGGGACATCATGATAGGTGTTATATTTTGAGCAGGAAATTTGGGATACCAAAGCAACACCGGGATACCCCGTTCTGCTTTTTTTTTTTTTGTTTGCCCCCCCCCCCATCCTATTTTTGATGGTGTTCCTACTATATTTGAAAACAGTTTTCAACAATTTGTCATTTATTGATCCTGATTTGCATATGACCTTTCCTGTCGAGAGCTAATTGTGACGTCAGATTCGATTGTTCCTGTGACGTCAAGGTATTGTTTGTTTCAAGCGCTGTCTGTCATACCCTAGGGGGACTAATAGAAAATCGAGGGTAAGACATTCGAGGATATCATCACAAGGGTTGCAGATTTCTCTGTAACACCCTCAAGATAGGGGATGATTGTTTTTCTCCCATCCTGTTTCAATCACAAGTCCGCCGACAAGCGGTGATTGCATGAAATATAAGCGTTGATTGCATGTTTTTCAAGCAAATCCATAGTTGTTTTCCATGGTCTGCTACTGTTGACGTGACGTCATACTATTGTTATGACTTGATTGCGCCATTCTGCACGAGCCTATCTCCCCCTAGGGAGTGACAAGCTGATCTTTCCGGCTTAAAAGGGAGACACACCTGTGAAGGTTGGGATAAAGAGAAATCATACCCTAGAGGTTAACAGGAACGGGTAAAATTGGATATAATAATTCGGCCAATGGTGGGAAAAACGTGATGAAAAACGTCACCGGTTCAGATGGTTCTTTGACTCTAACTTCAATGCAGAACACCGAGTACAGCATACTGGGTATTATACAAATGTTGATCGTAGTTCAGAAGTGGTGTGATTTGAGCGCCGGACTATTTCGATCAACGGCCTTTTCAGTTACCCCCCGTCGTTATAGTTCTAGACACTGTAGGGATTTCCAGATCGTCTGTACCAGTACATTCTGCGGCTTTGGTTCTCATGCTATACGCTACTGCCAAGCCTAGACCAGACGCTATGGTGATACACGATCCTGGAAATGAGAAGTTATATCAACTAAAATACAACAGACAGTGACGTGCCAGAAGTCTTTCACGCTACGCAATTTTCCCAGGGGATTCTACTTTAATTTACTTTTCTAAAACAAATATTCCTGACTTTGTTTTTCGTTGTTAATTGATGATATTTGGCACACATTAAAACAAATCCAACCAAGATTCACTGAAATGTTCGACTGGTAGAACAGCTCAAAGCACGTGCCTTTTCCTGTGACTGAAGTTTTTAAATATAGTCCGCAGACACAACAACCGTAAACAATTTGTTATCAGCTCGTACTAACTAAATGACGCATTTGATGATATTTTGCGCACATCTAGAAATTATTTGGCACTTCCGTTGTTAATTATAATATAATCATCTATTTTATAGAACTCTAGCCATGACGAGCTATTTAAACAATTTTAACGGCAAAATTTACAATTGTGTCTATCGGAATGACGTCAAAGTATAGCTTTGATGCTGGGATGGAAAGTGATATCTCAATAACAGCGCCATACATAATAATATAAAAATATTATAAGAAGAAACACTGGACAAATTCTCTAACAGAATGTAACATTTTATCAGAATTTGATGTCAAACGAAGCCAGGTTAATTGGGAGTCCGAGGGGAAATAACGTTACCTGAAAGACTTATGGCACATCATTGCATACATAATTAATTTTGTTTGGTCATCCTTAAACCACCCTTCACGTTCCGTTTGTACATTCGTTAAAGCATCCAATTTTTTCCAGGTGATAAATATATATTACCAAGTAATATCAATTACATACATGTATATTCAACCACAGCTTCGGATTCTAATTGTTTGTTTTTCTATGTAGTGAGATTACTAAAATGATATTGTAATTTTGTTTCAAAGGCAAAACTGAAATCACACAAGAATTATACGGTACCGGCAAGAAGGAAGGATTGTTCATAGGATCCGCCGTAGTCAATGATTCCACCTTCGAAACAAAATATTAGTTTTAGTCAGAATTATTCTACAAATGAAACTTAAAAGGAATCAGGCAAATATGTTTTTCTTTCATTCCTGTGCATATATGACAGGTTTGTCTAGGTCAGGAAAGGGGTGTACAAATTCTATATTACACCCCATTTCACATATATATGACGTAACAACGGGACAACAATGGTGTGTCGTTACGAAATCAGGAACCGATGCCGCGATAAATATATTTTTAACATGCTGAGGGATGTAGGATAGAGTGAAATTAGTGTAAAACCCTCGGGCTTCAGGTTTTACACGGATTTTGAAAACTCTCAGGTGGAATTTTCGTATCCTATAGCCCTGAGTATCATAAGTGACCCCTTACAACAGGTTCCTTAACATTCATTTGAGAACGCAAGAAATGAACTTAGATAACCCATAATCTCAGGGTCTCGTGTTAACTTAAATGTAGTTCTTTATCATTTCTTTTGTGAGCATTGAACAAAAGATGTGTTTCTCTGCTGCTACCATTCCAACACCAGTGCCCATCAGAAGTAATTCTTTACATTATCTCTATTACGTTTATCATCACAACTGACACATGATGATTACGTATAGGGGACGTCACCTATGGCTATAGGTCAGAAAGCTAGGTATGGTGTCAAATAGAACAAGTTAGGTTTGATATTAATTAAAGTAATCTATGATATTTTGTATTAATTTACATGGGTACACCCAGATATTGTATTTATTTACATGATTACATTCAAATATTATATCAACGTATACAGAATTACAAACATTTCTGTGCGTATACATGATAGAACTGCACAGGGAAATGAATATAAGAAGTTTCTTTCCCCCACCCTTCACAGGTGTCTCCCGTTTTAGCCGGGAAAGATCAGCTTGTCACCCCCTAGGGGGAGATAACCTCGTGCCGATTAGCACGTGTTCAATTGTGACGTCATTAAAATGCGTCACCGGTAATTGTGACGTCATCGAAAGAGAATGACGATATTCATACCCCAGATGTGTTTTTGTTAACAAACTTGGTAGATTATTGTTGGTGGAGTTGTGAATGAAATAATAGGATGGGAGAAAAATAATCATACCCTACCTTGAGGGTGTAACAGAGAAATCTCCAACCCTCGGGGTGATTTTTGTAGGTTGTCTAACCCTCGGCAAAGCCTCGGGTTAGACAACCAAAAAAATCACCCCTCGGGTAGGAGATTTCTCTGTCACACCCTCAAGGTAGGGGAAGATTATATTAATCACTGAGGATAGGACAGGAGGCATTGATAAACAGCGAGCCAGAAAACCTAGGTTCATGTCAGAGGAAACAATCTCGGTCCATGCCTTAGCACCCTCAGATAGTGAAATAGTGACCCTAGACACAGGCTCATTATTATTACAGGAAATACTGAAACTTCCCAAACTATCGTCTGCCCGACGTTCGGTTTATCAGATTCACTTGTACGAGGAAAACAGAAAAGGATGTCGGGAGCATTGTTTGGTTTGTTTGTGTCTTATTACTAACACGTATGGTCGTTTAAGGACGAGTCAGGTTTCTGCGATGGAGGAAAACCGGAGAAATAGCACTGACCTTCGGCGTGAACCTGGCGACTGCCTTACGCAGGCCTCAAATCCGCGAACTACTCGGCGACCGTATGGAGTCATATAACCCAAAGCGGAGAGGAAAGAATCAAGAAAACTTGGAAGGACTTGACCTTGGGCCAAAATTATAGAACTCCGAATCTGATGATTTTTAGGGAATAATTGTTGAATTAAATCCAGTGCAACCAAGTTTACACCTCGGTATGTAATTTTAGGTCAAAATATCTGGAAGATTCAGGTTCATCAGTTACCATAGTTACCACAGATTCCCATGGTCAAATGTAAACATGCCAACGTCACAAAGATGCTATTTGAGGTTAACAACGGCTGGGTAATAATTCAAAAGGTGTTTTTGGAAATGTAAATGTAATTTTAGGATTGGAAATCCTGCTGAGCCTGATTCAGTTACTGGGTAGGGTCCTTGATAGAAGAGAAAATCAAGTCACTACAGGGTCTCGACGAGGATAAATAGACTTTTATCTTGTTAAAAGAAAAATGCACTCACAAACCACCCAGGGCAAAAATAAGTACATTAACTCCCCAATAAAGTTAGAGCATATGGACAGCTATGGGGAAAGTTAAGCATAGGTGAAAGTGGTTGTCTGACGTAAACAGCGATGGAAGGGAGATAACTCTAAGAATTGTCACACCATTCTGCTGGAGAAATGTTATCATGAACCAGCTACATTACGGACACACTTCTGGCGGGATGTTCTCCGAGTGCCAACATATTTACCAACAATAGACAGGTGTTGTTTTATGGAACAATGGGAAGTCAATTATATACAGTTTCATAAATGCTTCATTTTACCTGTGAAGAAAGAGATTTACCTGTGTTTCATACGACACACTTTCTTATAATACTTTTGTTATGTTTGGTCCATATCAACCATTACTGGCCTATTGTTACAGCATATTTTAAGTACTGAAGATTTTTTATAAACTCTAGAAGGGAAAGAATGAAATCAATAACAATAAAATATCAAAGTACTAGTATCGGTGCAATTAGTACTAAACTATTCCTTTGTTATCTGATTTTGATATCAAACGTAGCATTAAAAGTGTTTAATCAAAATTTGTGTATTCATTTAAAAAAAACTAAGAAAAAATTATTTCATGAGGGAACATACAGATCAGTACACTCTGCCAATTTAACTATATTGCGGTATAGACCGATAAAAGCCGTATCGACCTATTGGGAATAGGTCTTTTGAGCTTTTTACAGTTAAATTAAATACAGCTTTACATAAGAGGCGGAGTCAATCAAACAGTGCTGTAGGAAGTGTGACCAATGTACACGCAGAAATCAAGAGCCAGCTCAAGTTAAAAACTCCATAGCTCTGGTACATAGGCCTATATATCGTATAGACAGTGATATTCTTAGTGGTCTACCCGAAGTAGACAACAACATTACTTCACTATGGCAATTACTTATTCTAAGGTCATACATACTGTATGTTATATTTACCTGGATATCGTTCATGAACGCTTATGGAGGAGGATTCGTGGTCTATGTAAGGTCAGGTGTCCCCTCACTCCAGCAAGGTGACCTCCGCTTTGATCATGCCAAAGATTTAAATGTTGAACTGATGAAACACAAGTCAAAATGGCCTGTAAATATCAGTGTAGACCACTTACTGGCAACGTAAATATGTCTATTGGTGATTTACAAAGTAAAGCTGAAAAGGCTTTCACTAAATTGGATAATATTGCTGTTTGGGGTGACTGAGGGATCCCTGTACTGTGTTGCAGTTTACTAATACGGTAGTGCTCAGTGTACTTTGTTTTTTATGCTAGTGCTATATGTGATTTGTGTTCATGTATGTTACAGTGATTTAGTTGCTTTTTATTCTGGATGCGTTTGATGGCTCCAAAGCTCAAAGCGTATTTTATGGATGTTGTTCTGTTTCCTTGCTTTCTTTCTATCTTTCATTCTTTCTTTCCTGCCTAATACTAGCCAGAACTGTTGTCTGAATGGAAGACCTATATCCACCTCCTACGTCAAGAATCAAAGGAATAGTTCTTTATAACATTTTGTAACTAAATTGCATTACTCTGTAAATGGGGAGGTAACTCCAACTTGTAACCTTATTCACTTCATCCAAATACAAGTGTTACATCTACCAATTATCATTTAAATCCGTACAGTACTTTGCATTGTGAACGGTTTTTAAAAAAGGGGGCATAACTCCATAATAGGAAGGGGTGTAAACACCAATTTACTTTATTGACTTGTTATAAGGGTTTTGCGTTCCTAGGGCCATTCAGATTGCTGCAGTACTTTTAAGTAGTGGTGCGAGCAATGATTAACATTAAGGGGCATAACTCCATTAAAATTAGCCGGATCGAAATATTATTCAGAGTTGCACAACTCTAAGTTAAAGTGTGTTAGCTACATCAGTGAAGTTTGATGAAATTCGGCTGAAAACTGTACTAGCTGTGCAGACATTATGTTGGCTAGCTTTTTTAAAAGGGGGGCATACAACATTTTAACTCCAATAAAAATAGGCAGATAGAAATATTAAACTTTGGTGCACAACATTTGAGTGTGCGGTTACATCAGTGAAGTTGCATGAAATTCTGTTTAAAACTATAGGATTTGTCCAGACAAAAGTGTGTGTACAGACAGACGACCCAGTACACCCCCTACCCCCGAACGTCGTTGAGGGGGATATAGACCATGCCCGGTATTCAGGATGCCTTAGGCTTTCTTGTACATATTTAATGCATGCCTTACTGATGGTGTGATAACGTGATCAATGTTCCTGTTGGTTACAGTTGTTTTATAGTCGGCTGTAAAAGCCTTAAGGAAAGTATTGTTTTCTGTTCTATGTATGTGCTAACTTTTAAATAAATATTACCTGAGATCGGTACAGATGAAAATCTCTTCGATGCTTTGGACATATGTAGGATTTTATATCCGACACGTGTAGTATGACGAAAGGCAATGACATTCCCATTTCCATCATAGTTACAAATTAAAACATCGTTTGGTTATTAACATAATTTTTTCAAACATGTCAAAGTTTAAGAATAATTATGACTGTAAATCTATTGGCATTCAAATTCGTATTTGTAGTATTTACATTGAAGTTGTGAATGTACCCATAATATCACTTTATTGTGCTAATTTTCGTTTCAGTGCGAAGAAAAGAGAGCAGAATAAAGAGTTTCCTGACGTTCAGGAAGTGGAACCATTGAAGATCAGAGAGCGAGTTGGCACACGATGGCTGTCACTGCAAAATTGTGTTGGCAGGACACTTTATCACTGGGGTGTCCTCCGAAGGTACTTCATGGACACCTCACCAGGACTTGTTCCCAGTTAAACAACAAAGAAGTACGGATATATCCTATTACTAGAACTTCACATTGGCACCCTCAGAGTTCAGCATAGCTCTCCAGAGTAAGTTCTTTTTGTTTATTTGGATAGAAAGAGATTTTTGTCATGACAATTTAATCAACTATTTAACAACGAGTATAATTTCAAATTAATATTTGAACTTCATTAATCCACAAATGATGACATTTGGACTGTATTGTGTATTTCAAGCTGATGCTTCAAAGATATCATCAACCGTCACAAGGAATGCTGTCCCTTTTTCTGACAGGTGGAACCAATTGGACAAAAGCAATGTTGTGGTTCCCGGGTTAGATCCTAATACCTCCAGGGTTTCCAATATGACATTGTAATAGAAGTAGAAGGGAATGTCATTTTTAGTTGGTGTTATTGTGTAAAGTAATGGTGAACAGGAATATGACATTATAGTAATTTTATTTGGTATGACTCACTATCATAAAAATGGGAAATATTTGTTAAGTTACCTTTCAACCTGCTTCCTACGTCCATTGATGAGATCTACTTGAACAACATTTATCATTTCACTGAAATTTCAAAGGTTTACATAATCCGTAGAAATTTAATAAGACAATGTCATGTTATAACACAAGCTACAAAATTAATGTCATTACTTTTTTTTTTTTTTTTTTTTATTCAATTTTCCTTTCAGTATCAACTAACTAAAATGGTGGAGACGAATGAAGCTGAGGAGTTCGATTACTACCGCTTGTCTCCTGATTTTAATTTTCAGAAATTAAAAGTACCGTGCCGCTTACATTCGCTCTTTTTTTTCTTGTCAACAGGATAAATTTGGCAGTTCTTACTTTTCTTACTTGACAAAAGTTATTAAGTTTCCTTTAATACCACATTCAAGATGGGAAATGTTTCAAAGGTATACAAAAAAGAAATTTTATTTTATTTCCTTACGTGCCGTAAAGAATTCGATATTTTGCCCATTTAATAACGTAGTCATCCAAGCAGAGGAATCCTTAGACCAATGGAAGGCGCTTAAGGAGGACAAGGGGACAAAGTGTTTGTGAACCATTAAGAGTTGCGAGGCTTTTAATTTACATGTGATAACTGAATCGCCTAAATGTTACACTTGGCATGTTAATTGTGTAAACATTACCTCTGACCCAGTCGAAGATATAGTCGCTATTCGTTGGATTCTGCTCTCGTGACATTTCGTGAATTCGCGTTTGCATAATAATGACGTAAACATGGTCTCAGCCCTGCTTCTTGTGAGATAAGTAGGGTTAGGGTTAGGGTTAGGGTAAGGGGCGTCGCAAGCTTTTACTTGACATAGATTTAAGTCATTAAAAATATTAAATCTTTTCAAAACAATATACTTATAGTATTTATCGAATACAATAACTGCAATTTTAACACATTTTTTCCGACAGATGTATGACCGGTTACTTAAACAGTCATACCATGACCCATAAATATAAAACTTCCGTGAGTGTGTTGAAGATGGCAAAGGTTCTTTGATAAAATTGAAAATAAATGCATTACAAAAATAAACTAAATGTTTGTTATTTGTTTTATTAGTGTGGAAAAAAAGAATGCTGATGCTGTTATGCGCCAACGACCTGCATTAAATGCGTTCAGAATTAGCCAAGGATTTGTGTATACTCGTGTGTGAATTAACGTAGTCCACGTTATCAGTCTATAAAAATAAGTTTTATAACTCTTTTTGAATAGGATATACATGTACATTCCAAATTACAGCAGCATAAATCCCTAATATAAAACCTGTGAGTTTATAAAAGTGTTGACGGTTATGTTAACGCCTGCAGACAGATGGGACCCTGACCGTGACGTAGCCGAACTAGGTAAACATACCTGATGACTCACTGAATGCTGCAGACCTTTACTGTCAATAGAGTTGATCCATTACAGGTATTTTCTGTGTAATGTGGCGGATTTGATACCCCGGGGTAGTTAACAACGCAATGCTGGACGGCCCGGGGGCGGTTCGTGTTGTTCCATTTTAAATCGTTCACTTCCGGTAAGCTTAAGCGCATGACCACCGTGATAACGAATGGCACCGGATTCGTTGTTACTTGTACACAGCGAATTATATGTGTGCCAATCAACAGTCCTCATTCGGGACTGTTGATCAGTCCCTATATATAGGTTGAATATTAACAATCCTCATTAGGGACTGTTGATTGGCACAAATATAATTCGTTGTGTACAAGTAACAACGAATCCGGTGCCATTCGTTATCACGGTGGTCATGCGGTTATACAGCTTCATTCGCCGAAATCAAATAATGAGTTGAATAATCAGTCTGAATATATTATCGGATTATGACATTTATGGTTATTTAACCAGTAAAAGTAATTGATAATTTGAAAGTGGTTCCCGACCAATAACTGATACTTTGTTAATTATCCTGATAAAGGCATTTGTGTGCTTACTTATGTTAGTGCTTGCACCCCAAACGATGTATTCGCAAGAATATAGAGCCGCGAAATAATAAATATATTTTATCAAACGCTCTACACCTTTCAGCCAACAGTAACTATCAAACGTTTTAAAAGCTGACTGTGAAAATTAAAAAGCTTTCAATCGAGATTAAAAATAATAATCCGGTTTTCAGATGTTCCCCAGTGACTATCTTTGCCGGCTGTCGCCGTATCTAAAGAAGCGCCGACATTTCTGAATGCACGTGCCTGGTAACAAGTATCATTTGTTCAATACGTGCGCAATGTGACACTACAGTGAATAGAAAACTTCGACGATTTTGAACCAACGTTTTTCATCAGATCAGTTGAACAATATTGATTTGGAAGACATCAAATATATCATTTATCTCAAAAAAGTGAAAATATTTGTTTACAGCTAAAAAATATTCAATGCGAGCGAGCACAAACTAAAATATCAGCGCTTCCTTGGAAACGATAGCATGAAGTCACAGAAAACATTTCAAAAACAGAAAAAAATAAGACCTCTTTCTTGTTCTTGTTTTTAAATTTGGTTGAAATCTTTTTAACTTGCACTGTCAGCTTTAACCTCTCGGCCTATGTACATGTAGCTGTCACACGCTCTAGACCCTATTATGTGACTACGAGTACATATAAAGCAAACATGAGTACCCCAGGGTGCTGTGCTATATCTCCGACTGTTTGACTTCTGAATGACCTTTCACCGTTTATTAACTGTCGATGCGTCAAAATTATTCATGTTATAAATCTATGGAGGTAAAAAAACAAAGCGTTACCCCAGGGTTCTTCGCTGTTGGCATATATCTGTCATTTTACTACATAACTGGTAAACACAGCATGTGTTTGTATTGGTCTACTCACTAAACGTACTGAGGTGGAAGGGGCTAAATCTCATTTAATATGATATTGTATTGAATCCTATTTCCATGATATTCCATTCTGATGTTTCGACATTCAAGGGGAAGGGGTGGGGTATTATACTTGCCCTGTCTCTCCGATCCAATTCTGTTCCCGACTCAGTTAAAACAAAACGTTCATTACTAACAAATTTCTATCAAACTGTATACATAGACCAACTTAATTTCGAATTTTAGGCTGCCAGGGTAAATGGTACCATTATTTTCTATAGAAAACTGACAAACAATAAAACAGGGCAGGGCAGGGAATTCTCGACTTCAACATTTTCTACCTTAGCTTAACAAATTTTGAGTTAATTGTCATTTGATAGCACTGTGTAGCAATATCATAAAATGTATGGAAAATGTTAATAAAAAAGCTTCCATATAGTATTATTTGTCGTGTTTCACCTGTCGATAATGAAGTCATACATCACTTAGTTGTTATGTGACGTAGTTCGGTTTGTGGTTGCTATGATACCCACAGAACTGATCCTCGGGTGCGTATTGAAAACGCTACATGTACAGTTCAGTAGTGTTATTCTGGTATTATAACTATCCTTTTACCCATGCACGTGGCTTCGTCGGCTTAAAAAGTGTTACTTCTTGATCATTTTTTCTTTGAATTTGAAAGTTAATTACCTTTTGAATACACTAAATACTCACCTGATAACCGTGAAAGTAATATCAGTTTTCCAGTGTGCTGTACATACAACAAAGTAAAATAGACTAAGTATTTATATAACAATTTGTCCCGTATGATAACCAGACTTGAACGACCTTGTGTATTATTAAATCTCGATAATAAAACTAGCTAGTGTATGCATGTTGTTGTATAGTACATGTGTACTCTCTACTACAGACTCGGGGCGTGTTGGTAGTTTATTTGCTGTCGTGCAAAATACTTCCCATTGAACAATTGTATGCAGCAAGTAAATTATCATAATATCTAAATTAAGGGGGAGGGGTTGCACAAAATTTCGAAAACCAATCTATAATTGTTGAGATAACATTGTTCGAAAGGATTAATATATTATTCTGAAAAAAATCAATTAGATGATAATATGTTTGTGATTTTTCCCAGTGTATTGTTATTTTACGTAGAAAGTCGGCCTACATATGTATATCTGCTTACTTTTGACAAGGTCATGGCCAGCTCCATTCCTTATCATTTTGCAGAGGTAATACCCGGGTGTTTCCGACAGCAACATATTTTTCAGTGTTTGTCTAAAAGTCCCGTCTAGTATCCGATTACTAAGACATGGATACCTCATGACAGACGAAATAACATGGCTAACATTATAGTCGTACTTTCAATTATTTTCGTGGAAACACTTTGATTTATATTCACTATAAACTTTTATTTGAATACAATTTTCTAGAAAGAAACAAAATAGAAAACACGTGTACGTAGTAAGGAAAGTGAATCAATACAACAACAAGAGCTCAGCAATGTGTTTCTATGAGTAAGTAAATAACGAACTAGAATTGTCACATCACTTCATTTGTACAGTATTTAATAGGTTCTATAGGTCCGAATTACCACAGTATATCTATAAATATAAATATAGTAAATAGTGTGATTGTTCTTATAACTTGTCTAATAAGTCATTTTGGCTAGACACATTTTATCTTCAAAGGTAT
>JAUMHH010210194.1:0-12804 GCA_032359455.1 Chlamys rubida | reverse complement strand
TCGTGCTGCGCACTCGTGAAAAATATCAAAATATTAGCCACACGAGTGAAATATATTTGTTATTACTGAAGACACCATTAAATATCCTCTGTATATTTCGGGATAGATTTTTTAGACAACAGGAAAGTAACCATTCTATACATATTGGTCTCCACCAGGTTTGAAAATGTAGGAGGAATAAGTCAGTTGAAAGTCCGGTATCGATTTGATATTTTGCTTGAAATTTGAGAAGCGTCACCATTTCGAAAATTAAAGCTGTCTGATTGTTATTCATGAATCGGTAAAAGCTCAGAACATAGAAAGAATAGAGGAAAATAATTTCGTATATATGGTTCAATATTTACTTTCCTTGGCTTCTTATCAACAAGCTTAATTATAAAACGGTACCTTTTTACTTCGTTTTAACAGCTTTTTGGTTCTTCTTCGGAGTTTCATAAATATTTGCGACTACCTTTCCCCCAATTTGTATACCCACGAAACAGTGATTTTAAAACCAACGAAACATACGCACGTTCATAATAATGGATATCACAGCAGGATTAAAATTTCAGAGAAAACATATCGTTTAGTGTATTTATTCTGTTCTCCCATCAACTATGATATGTATGTTTCCTATGTATCCATTTCTAACTAATTATAATGCTTGTTATGATTCATGATGCAAATGTGCATACTGTATTTCATAAATACTTAACTTTCGAAATATTGCTTAAATAACATATATCACAGTCAGTCATTTCTAACTAATTGCAACTCTTGCTAATATTTTGAATATAAATTATATGCTTTATCATATTTATACTGAACACTTCAGTGAAAATGGTTAATTCTAAAAACAGCTATAAACTACCGTGACCATTCTGGGATCAATCTATATTTGATTCACTACCGTTCATGGGTAGTTTCCCCAACAGAAGAAAATTCCCCTATTATTTGAAATTTCAAGGAAATAGCGGTTTTCCTTCAAAATATTTCCGCTATTTTTTTCTTTAAAATTCAACAGTTATATGCATAAAACTGTATATATACATTTTCTTCACATAATTTAAACAAAAATTCTACAATTTAAGCTTAAAATTGTTTATAAATTGAAATAAAGTACACACATGTATGTCGGAAAAAACGTTAATCTTTAATCTTGATGACGCTGGAGCCTTGTATCAAAATTTTAATTTTCCCCAAATCTGAAAAAGGGTAGATTTTCCGAAAACCTTGATTGATCCCTGCATTCATTTCTATTTAATTGCAACGCTGGTCGAGATTCTTCATACAATTGAGGATACTTTTATTTTTACTAAGCATTTTAAATGAAATAAATATATAGGAAAAACGTATTATATTCTAAACAATACTATAACATAGCATCGTCTTCAGTCTAGGAAATCAACAGCACTGATGAAGGTTCTAAAAGCACGTTGCATGCTTCAGGTTATTTATTAAATGTATATAATGTAAATTGTAGAAATATTTGTTCTTTTAAAAAATACGGCAAAACAAAATATTTGTATTTAAATAATGTGGAAATGCAGGAGGTTGAAATACGACGGCGGTAAACGAAGTCAAACCAAGCGAAGGGTGTTATGTCGAGGTTTGGCTGTATCATCAACACTTAAATTATCACTTATCACTTACCCGGCTGCTTGGAGAACGTCTGGATGAGGAACTTGATTGGAGGTGATGACTTTGGGCCTCACACAGATAGACCACCACCACCACCAACACTATGGTAGCAAACGAGACGTCCGAAATAAACGGAACCTTCATTGTGCATCTAAACTGTAAAACAGCGGGACGAGCTGGTCAAGGTTATCCGGTGTGTACCTAGTGGTGCTCAAACCAGCAAGTGGCCACTAGTGACCAGTGCAGCAGTGTATTACCTACTTATCTCGGTGTGTTGGGACAAACACCTTTTCGGCGAGTGAAGGCCTGCGGCTATTTGTGATTTTATTACACTTGAAGAGCGCAAAAATATATGGGTTTTACTACTCGTTCATGCGACGGTATATATGTACAATTGCCGACATTTTTATCGGTACAAGCTCGCTCTCGACCTCGAAATCAACACAACATAATACGACAACTTATATATCAATACACTTTATTGCACAGCGATAGCGCAACTCTTACGTGAACTGTGCAACAGATCCGTGTCATTAGCAAGCCACCGCTTCCCGTCACGGCGTTTAACTATGTGTATTGTGTGTTTGTTATGATATTCTCAGTGTTGTGTAACGAATATACGGAGATGATCATTGTGTCCTTGTGTCCAGGTCTGTGGCAAGGTTGACCTCCGTTCGTGTTCTGGTTTGGCACGATATTTATTGACTGTTACTATACTTGGTCGTTTGTCCGCACTGTTGTCGATGATGACCTTCGCTTCGTTAGCTATGGCTTTCCTTGATTGAACGTTCCGATACTGTACGTATGGTGTAACGGTTACACGAGGGATGGCGCCTCGTTATGTGGCTCTACGGTTTGTGTTTATTACCTTAAACAAATAAATGTTATGTCATTATATTCCTCGAGAGTTTTGTAGGGGTTCTAAATGCTTTTTCACCCCATGACCCCAATAACTATAGAACAATCACAATGATTCGCTGTCTTGACATAATTATGATATACAACATGTATATAGCACCCTATATAATTTGTTAAATTACTGTAAGGCTCTTTACAATATAATACATACAAGTATTTCTACAGAGTATATTTATAGATGTAGTAGATAAAAAGGCATACAAATAAGCATTATACGTTCAGTTACAAGACAATCACCTCAAAATGCATATAAATGAATATACGAAGGGTGGTGTGTACATGACGTTTGTGCAAAGAGCCTAAAACGCTGACGTAAATAGGTGGGTTTTTATATCCTTCTTCAAATTAGCCAGGGGTTGTGATTCCCCGATTGCAGATGATAAACTTTTCCACAACGTGGCCGAAACCCTCCCAAAGCACCGGTTTCCATAGGTCACAGTACGAGATTTTGGGACACACAACACTGATTAAAATATTTGCAATATTTATGCATCTTTTATCGAATGACGCCTCAGAATTACATTGTAATGTCAACAGACAATACTAGCAAATTTTTCATAACTACTCTATCAAAATGAATATATAAAAAATGAATATTTTTATAATTTATACCGGGCTTGATTAAGTTTGTCATCAAAATCGTTGTTTCAAAAAATGGAGAAAAGAACACAAAAAAGTGATAAAAAAGTGAAAAAACATGAAAAAAGTGAAAATAAATGAAAAACAAATGAAAAAGAAAGAAAAAAACCAAAAAGAAATGAAAAAAGGAGTTTGTCGTCAAAAGCACTGTGTGTTATAGGACCATAACAACAATTACTAAAACATTCATTGCTTAAATGTATATCCAACACTGATATGATTTCATATACAGGCGTATCGCTGTACAGGTGAAACTGACCTACATGTAGGGACAACATAAATATATAGATAACACTATCTATTATACCAAGTACAAAATGCATGTTGTGCATTCCGTTGGTAATCACCAATAATGTCAACTCTGGTCACCCCGTCATTTATCAACGCTTACACAGGGTGGCGTAAGCTTTCTATATTTACGTATTAGGAAATCAAATATGATGACAGCAGACTAATATCTCATGCATATATACATTATACCTGTACAGGTGTAATATGTAGATACTTCCGTATCAGACCGAAAGTATTTTTATTATTTTTCCAAGAACAAAATAGTTAAGATAACAGTATGATATAAATGGCAGATACAGGCGAGATTTCGTTAGTAACAAACAACAGTGACATGGACGACAGGGTGTGATATCATCACAATATTCGTCTGAATTGTAAGTATGTATGTCTTATTATTCTTTTCTTTACACACTGTTATCTACCTGTAAGCATGTCAACGAAACGACATTCTTTGTAGTCATTTATTTAGTGTTGGTACCCAGGTTATATAAAACAATACTAGACAACAAATGGGCGTTCACATAAGTACTTTGTAGACTTTTGTTAAGTGTCGGTACCCAGGTTATATAAAACAATACTAGACAACAAATGGGCGTTCACATACGTACTTTGTAGACATTTGGTTAGTGTTGGTACCCAGGTTATATAAAACAATACTAGACAACAAATGGGCGTTCACATAAGTACACGTCTGATTGTAATGATGGAGGCCATATTTCACGCCTTTTCATTTAATCAACAACGTTATACAATAAAACAAATAATGAACATAATATCTGAAAACAACGCAGACATTTTGTATTTAACATCACTGATCACCAGATGACATGGACGATGGAATGATTAGACGATATCTTCAAATACCTACGTCTGAAGTGTAAGTATACCTTTTATATTTCTAATATATGATTACTCCTACATTAATCCTACATTACTCCTACATTAATACTACATTAATCCTACATTAATACTCTTACATTAATCCTACATTAATCCTACATTACTCCTACATTAATCCTACATTACTCCTACATAACTCCTACATTAATCCTGCATTAATTTTTACACTTATGATTGTAAGCTTTATTTTTGTCAATAGAGATAGCTAAACATCTGTGTTAACATTTCGTTAAGGTACCGAGGGGTCCGCGCCGCTGTCGTGTCAATATCAAACAATATCACCATACGACCATATAAATCTACACCTACTTTAACATCGTTCAAAGCATGGTTAGCTTGTTTTTTTGTTTTTGTTTTTGTTTTTGTATCTGAGAGGTATTTGTCGTTGCTAAATTATTATTATTATTACTTAATGTCTCTCTTTGTAGTGTTAATTTTGACTCTGAATACATTAGTAAAATAGACAAGATAGTTTTGACATTGTAAGTATTCGAAATGGAATTTTTAAGTTTAAGTTAAGAAAACAAAGCTTTAAGAAACCGTTTAAAATACGAAATTTAATGAACAGTTCTAATTAGTCGCATGTAAGAGGACAGAAATAAACGACCAATTATTTCTATATTTGAAGTTAGATATGAAATCAATACAATGTTACATAAAATCAAAGATAATTAAAGAATAGACATTTGAATGTCTGAGCGTTTAAACGTATGTGTATTTACTCAAACCTTGCACGGTGTATTATATAAAAGTTCAGATCAGCCTACACAATATTTCAACAAGTCAGATTTAAAACTCAAGTAGCATACTCTCCACAGTATGTCTACTATTTGCTTTAAAATAAATCTAATGACGTACAAATATTTCCAATTCTTTCGGTTGATGTTAGATATTTAAATTTAGAAAACAATTTATTGTCTCTATTAAAGTTGTGGTGATCGCTTTTATTGTCATAAAGGGTTGTAGAGGTGATCGATTGTATTGTCATAACGGGTTGTAGAGGTGATCGACTTTATTGTCATAAAGGGTTGTAGAGGTGATCGATTGTATTGTCATAACGGGTTGTAGATGTGATCGGGTTTATTGTCATAAAGGGTTGTAGAGGCACATTCCCCTTTATGCTCTAACTCTACATATATCAGCGAGGAGTCCTAAAAGGCCAGAACAGCTGTATAATGCAGGGTAATTATTTTGGCATACTGTGTCTATTTTCACATTTTTGAAAGGTACAATCACACGGCGTGTTTAGTTCATATCTTAAACGTATGGATATGAAGTCGGGTACAGGATGAAATATAATTTTATATCTTATATTTCATGCTTAAACTACTTAATATCTGCGAAAAATGTGAAATTCTAATGTAGGATATATCCTAAATATCTATTCTCAGTTGATATATTTTGTATGCTGTTGAATGAGAACATATTCACCTAACCTGGATTTTTAAACTTTTGATCTTAGTACCATTGACGAATCCTAAATACACGAAATGGTCACGTGGTACTGTAAAACGTTTACTTTGTTTCGCTTTCCGCATTAACTTACGAATTTATTTAAATACGAGCTTCTTTACTTTGTAATTTTAACGATTACGTAACTTATTCATTTTATATCGCTTCCTTGTTTTTTTTCTCAATGACTGTTTGTTTGTGTTGCCCCTAACAACGTATATCGATTTTGAACAGTGAAGATCAGCCCTGTTATGTAATTATAAGTCGCATGTTGTAGACTAGTAAACACGGCTATTGATTTTTGTCTATCTATTTTTTATTTCCTTATGAAATACCGACTTATATCAAACGATTTAATTTATCATGCAACAGACGTGTGACAATATATCACACATTTGTTACATCCTTACATACATCAGATTAATTTATTGAAACTTTTAGTATAACGCTCTATTTATGTTATGTCATCACTATGCCTTCGATATAGAAATCAACAATCTGTATTTGGAAGGAAAACAAGTTTGACTGGGAATATTTCCTCAAGTTCAACACAAAATAGTAATATATATGGTTTGTAAGTAATAAGTGTTGAATAATTATGTATTCCACAATCCAAAATTAGAATTACCTGATACAACAAGATATTGAAAACATCTTAAATCAAAATCTTACTATGCTAAGTGTACTTGATTAATATTTTCTACATGTTTAGACATACCAATTTTTATTTAAATACAGTTTTAACAGCAATACTAAGATATTAACAAGAGGTCCATGGAGCCTGTATAGCCATCTTGGCTATATTTGTCACATGAACTAGAAAATATTGAAACAGTTTGAGACACGCTTGCTGTTCAAGAATTCGTAACATGCCAAACAGTTTTTCTCTTTTTGTCGGGGTAATAAATTGCTCCACATTTAACGTTCGTGAATCACCTGCCATCCAAACACTTGTGTCGTCTTCTGTTTCCTTGATGAATGGTGATAGCTTTCATTTGTTTCGATATGTCCTCATTTTTTGGGTAGTCAGTTCATATCGAGTGTTTGTTCTGGTTTTTGTGTTGTGCGTTTATGCTGTTGTACATAATGTCGAATGCTTTATACACCACGAACACATCTCTTACAAACTAATATTTTCACTGACATCATATTTAGTTCTTTGTCTATTGGCAATTCCCCAATTTCTTGGGTTTTTATTTCATATCTAAGGTTACTTCTGGTTTTTGTGTGTTAATGCTGCTGTGTATATTTTCCATGTTTAATCATCACGAACCAATCTTTTACAAATTAATGCTTACTCTAAAATCATATCTAGTTCTTTGTCTATGTTGGCGATTTTAATGGAAAATTATAAGTTTTTACGAACTAATGTCCTTATGAACTTGGATTTCAAAAAAAACAGCATGTTTTTCTTAAATATATGAAAATCTATTCACAAATCTAAATTGATTAAAAAACAGGCCTCTCTCTATCTTTAACTTAATTTTTAACAAAAAATATCCTTTAAGAGTTTACATAAGCATACATTGGCATTAAGCACTGATCATACGTATCTGAAACAATATGGAAAATAATGGCAATAATTATATTATCAATCACTGATGAATAAGTATTATTATTACAAAATGTTAATAAGAGATAAAGTTGTTAGCTTCTAGTTTTTTTTTAATAGATTGGGAAATTTTCACAAATTGTGAAAATCATGGCTCAAAGTGAATGTTTAGTGACCAGGTAGTAATAGGCAAATGTGAATATAGGAACTATTCGAAACGAAAAGTAAACAACAGGAAGAGAGAAAACATAACAAAAAAATTGAACAGTAAGATTCAAAGTGTTACAAGGGGTGTAACACATTAATGTAGGTTTCTCCAGTATCTCTACAGCAGAAAACGGGGAGAATATAAGGAAAACAAAATAATTTCATGTGGCCTTTTATAGAGAATGCAGCAGGTATATTCTTTCCTTCGGTGCAAACTCTTTCCTCGACTCTCCAACGTAGGGGGACCCCGAAGTCAAGTTTTTGGTCTCCTATGGATAACTTAAGGTTGTAGTGCAACAAGTTAATATTCAATACAACAAGTAACTCGGAAATATATCGATGGTTCACTTTATCGCATATTTATTAAGTAAAAGCCGATAGTTAAGGTAGAAAACCCAAGCACTGTATTGTTTCTCCAACGAAGAAAAGCTCCAATTTGCTCTACATTTCTTTTACTTGGAGTTGCTTGCACATTTTAGATAACAAAGAATTATAATACACGTTAATTATGAATTAGGAAGCTTATCTTCTGCGTTTCAATATATAATATTACTTATGTTCATATTTTTATTCAGCATTACCTGAAATAAATTCATTTTCATTGTATGATTATAAAGTTAATAACATTAATTCAACAAAGAAAATTGGTGCATGCACTTGGTAGAAAAAGAGTTGGGACTCTGTTATTTAAATTATCTTAAGTACATTGATATTGAACATTTTATATTTAAGGATCTGATGGTATAGGGGTGATATGAAGATATGATATCAGAGTTTACATGTATTTTATTGGTTGAGTATCCTCGTGTGACCCAATGGTAAGTTATCGGTATACACAGGGCAAGATAATTCAGTGCAGGTACAGCAACATGCGGATAAAATCGCCACTAATATTTTGTTCGAAATATCTCGAGATTATTTCAGGTGAGTGACAGAGGACGTTTCGTATGATATGTAAGTCTAGTTAGATTCGCATAGATATGTGCATGGATTTTCTTGAGGGTCTTGTTCATTCGTTTCGTTTCCTTAGTTTCTGAAGTTTACAAGTTATTTTTACATATCTTCTCTATTAAGTATATTGTACATGGTTTGGTTTTGACAGTATTTAATTATTCTTATATAAATGACAATAATAATTATACGGGTGTTTTAACCTACACATTTTAAACGTTTAAACGGTTCCTCTGATGTACTAATATAATAAAATGTGACATAATATATTTTTTATAAAAATCCATTATGTAAGAAATCTGTTGGACAATTTGAAAGTGTAATTTCTTCATCTGTCTACACTAAACGCTGTTGTTTTAGATTATATTAATGAACTCCACGTATTAGAAAACAATTTATACTTTTTTTGTGTTTCTCATTTATTACTTCTTAAATTAGAGATGGTCAATTCGTCCATCCGAGAAATAGAAACATACAGTGAAAAAAGGCGACGATAACATGGTAAACTCAAATAATGATTTCAAAATTAACATTTTCATTTGATAAATAATTATGATTTCCGAGCGGGAAAAATGTGAAGTATGTCAAGTATCACTTCTTTTTATTAAAACAACTGTTTGTCCCTCCTTTCCCTTTCAGGTTAGTTCGTAGTTTTTAGTGAATATTCTTTATGTGGTTGAACTAAACTGTATGTTTAAATATAATATTTTAGAAACTAAAACGAGAAGCAATTTAAAACGTGATACATGTTTTCCTTGTAAGTTTATTTTTATTTCTTAATAACTTAAATTTGTTTATATAAATGTTTGATTTTGACAGTGCGTCTTACAGGTTCGTCTAAAAGTATATAGACACACATAAACATTTTGTATTATTCATGTTGTCAACGATATCACAGAACAGCTCATAAATACAAGTAAACATCAAACGGTATAAAGATTAGGACTTTAATTTTCTATATTTGTTTTGCGACCATTCAGTTACGCGTGTGTATGTAAGGTATGTTATGCCAGTAAACGTGCAGGTGAGAAGGTAGTGTAAGAGAATGGCTATTTTTTGTAAATTGGACAGACGAAATGTGAAATGAGCTAAGTAACAAAATATAACGCAATGTGATGTGAATGCTTTAACGTTGTGATTATAAATGTGACTATATCTTTACTAATGATAATTAAATTACTTATATATCAAATGTAGGGAACTATATACTAACGAGAGGTAAATCTGAGCACGAGAAAAGAAGATTTTTTTTCGTAAGGTGTTCGGGGTGGTCTTACTGATCGTGTATATATATCATTTTTCCTTTCCACTAGATTCGACATGTGGAACCTCCTGGAACTCGAGTCTCAACATAACGAAGCCGTGTTGTCAGCTTTGTGGTCGTATTACAGTGAAATAAACATGTAAATGCGCCCTCAATGCCGAGAGAACGGCCTCATATACACCTGCCTACAGAGTCTACACTCTACAGAGGACGAAGCTAGAGGAACTGAATGAAGATCGTCTCCTTTGTTTAGTACATGAGTGATGAATAATGATACTCGTCCTTCACACGTTGAATCAACCTCCATTGATTCCCCATCGTTATTTGAGATTAAAGATGACAGTCATTTAACAGCTGTTCCCTAACATTTTTTATGATCTCGTTCGGAGCGATTGTATTTCTGTGTACGATGACTATTGACGTTTTTGATAATGCTCATACTTGAAAGTGATGTTCTTGTGACTACCCTGTTCTTCCTCTGAGGACGTGACATTACACGGATTCAATCTAGTTTAATATTGCTAATGTCGTCGATGAGGCACCAGAGGCTTACCCTTCCAGAACACAATGGGCCTGTATTTATGAAACCGTTATCATGTTCAAGCATGGATTCTGTGCTCGAACCAACTTTCTTGTAACTCGCTTAGATAATTTCAAATGGTCAAAAAGTCAAATGTCAACATTGAAAACAGTATTTGGCTTTAAGCATCTTCATTTGTTTTCCAAATCATTGAAAAAATAAGATTTTATTAATTTATATCTGAAACAAGATATTAGGCTTGAGCACAAAATCCATGCTTGAGCATGAGAACAGTTTCATGAATACATACCCTGGTCTTATTCTCCTTGCACGTTTACAGCAGTCTCTATGTAAATCTTCCCTTTTAATATCTTACCTAGTGTCATCGATGTTGTGTTCGGATGTCTGTTTTCACTTCGACATTCTCTATTTTCTACTGATAGACATTATTGCAGATGTCATGTATAAGTTCAAGAAGCTCTTCAAGGAGGGGTATCAATGAGGCTTTCCCTTTTGTTTTGATGTCACCTTCATTCCCATTGTTGTCATGTGCTTCCGTGTGCTGACTCACTTGTCTTTTTTTTTTTAAATAACCCCGTTCTTTTGGACATACAGCATTGGTTTAACCTGCAATGAAGCGAATTTCGGTGCTTGAAAAAATCAAGACAGACTAAGGACGCCTTAAGTTCATTTTTAACGCACGACGTCTGAAGATGTACCGACGCGGAGCGATAACCTGCGACTGATACCATGTTGTGCGTAGTGAGAACGATTGCATTAGTGTTAAATTAATCAAAAATGCAACCGTTATCACTATTGTCAAGTGGAAATTTACATCACACGAGGGTGAACGTAAGATCAGCAGTACAGATAGTGTGTTATCGTGTGTTATATCAGGACCTCAGTCCACACTTACTAACCTATATACCCATCCGCCGTTATCAAAGAACTCCTATGTTATCTGCTATAAATAGACGTATTTTCGTGGTAAACTTATTTGTAGCAGTTTTAGTAGTCTGTAGCATCAATTTAAGTACATTTTACATTTTTAAATTTGCCACATGACACATTTAATAGTAATAGTATCTGATGTGCAACATTTGAAGTTGAAGCTGTAGTTTATTCAATATGTCATCTAAATTCAAACGAACATTTAATGTCAAAGGGCGGGGCACTGTCGTGTACGACTCTTTCACTTATTCCAATACAATCCAAGCACAATTTAACTATAAACCAAGCATTAGAAAAAAACCAATACTTAAAGATTAAAGTAGAGTGTCCAAGCGCTCTGTTTGTATCTCCACCGAAGAAGAGTTCACATGTTTTTGACATTTTAGTTGCAGTTAGGTTTCGATTCCGGATTATTATAAAGCATGGTGCATTACACTGGGTATCTGTCATGATACAAGATATGTTATACTTTTCGGCAACAATACTCGGGAAACCTTCAAAACTCCTACAGAATACGCGATGCCTACAATGGTCTTTGTATGAATATAGAAGAAAATCATAGCTTTAACAAGAAATACCTTTTTCAAGACAATAGAATAAAATAATGGGAAACTCTAACTTCAATGTTCCCATACGAGTAATGGTTGAATATCATACTATCAAACTCGAGTTAGTTAATTCTCAAATTGTATATAGACACGAAGTTTACCGAATGTCTTTTACAATTTGAAAAGTAAGTAACGAGAGTTAGACAATCATGAAAATAACATCATGGTTTTGGAAACCCTCTTCTCCAACAACGTTCAGGTATTATTATGTGATACTAACGTAAATAATACCTGTCCATTAAACCAGGTGTGATAACTAATTTCCTAAAAGCAGGAGAGATGGGCGTGTCACTACCTTAAATAATACCTGTCTATAAAAAACTGTGACAACTAAACTCATGAAAGTTGAAGAGGTAGGTGTGCTCCTAACTTAAATAAAACCCGTCCATTAAATCTGCTGTTATAAGTAAATTTCTAAAAGAATTAGAGGTTGGTGTGTTACTAGCTTAAATAATACCTGTTGTTAATTCAACTGTAACAACTAAACTCGTAAAAGTGGGAGAGTTGGGTGTATTACTTCCCTAGATATGAGGTTGGTGTATCACTACCTTAAATAATACCCGTCTATTAAATCTGCTGTGACAACTAAATACCTTATAAGCAGGCGAGGTTGGTGTGTTACAACCTTCAATGATACCCGTCTATTGAATCTGCTGTGACAACTAAATTCCTAAAAGTGGGAGAGGTTGGTATGTTACAACCTTAAATGATACCCGTCTATTGAATCTGCAGTGACAACTAAATTCCTAAAAGTGGGAGAGGTTGGTATGATACTACCTTAAATAAGAAATGCTTATTAAATCAACTTGAGAACTAGATTTATAAATGTAGGAGAGGTGGGCGTGTTACTAACTTAAATAATACCCGTCCATTAAATTTGCTGTTATAACTAAACTACATGTACTAAAACTAGGAGAGGTGGGTGTGTTGC
>JAUMHH010210193.1:0-27953 GCA_032359455.1 Chlamys rubida | reverse complement strand
GATAACCAGATTAGTATTGCCTGGATAGTGGGATAACCAGATTAGTATTGCCTGGATAGTGGGATAACCAGATTAGTGGTGACTGAATAGTGTTACAACCAGATTAGTGGTGGCTGGATAATGGGATAACTAGATTAGTGGTGACTGGATAGTGGGATAACTAGATTAGTGGTGACTGGATAGTGTGACAACCAGATTAGTGGTGACGGGATAGTGGGATAACCAGATTAGTGGTGACGGGATAGTGGGACAACCAGATTAGTGGTGACTGGATAGTTGGATAACCAGATTAGTGGTGGCTGGATAGTGTGACAACCAGATTAGTGGTGACGGGATAGTGGGATAACCAGATTAGTGCTGACTGGATAGTGGGCTAACCAGATTAGTGGTGATTGCATAATGGGATAGCCAGATAAGTGGTGACTGGATAGTGGGATAACCAGATTAGTGGTGATTGCATGATGGGATAGCCAGATTAGTGTTGACTGGATAGTGGGATAGGCAGATTAGTGTTGACTGGTTATAGGAATAGCCAGATTAGTGGTGGCTGGATTGTGGGATAGCCAGATTAGTGGTGGCTGGATTGTGGGATAGCCAGATTAGTGGTGACTGGTTAGTGGGATAACCAGATTAGTGGTGACTGGATTGTGGGATACCCAGATTAGTGTTGACTGGTTAGTGGGATAACCAGATTAGTGGTAACTGGATTGTGGGAAAACATGATTAGTGGTGGCTGGATAGTGGGATAACCAGATTAGTGGTGACTGGATTGTGGGATAACACGATTAGTGGTGACTGGATTGTGGGATAACCAGATTAGTGGTGACTGGATTGTGGGATAACATGATTAGTGGTGACTGGATTGTGGGATACCCAGATTAGTGGTTACTGGATAATTTGATTAATGGTGATTGGATTTCCGAGGTTGTAGTGTATACAAATGCAACTTGCGATTGAGGAATAGGGAAATAACTTTGCAGATGATGTACATTATTCATCCTTTCTAGCAACATCCGTGTTGGTTACAGTAATTGATATACAGACTGGTAGGTAAAGGTTAAATGCAGTACCGGTATAAACCGTTACCGTCTCCCACGGTTGCCGTCGGCACAACTTCACATCTCCTCTGCTCAAATATATATTTAAAAGGTCACTTTAACGAATATTTCTGTTTAATCGTAGGGACTCGACGAAATCCATGATCGAAAAAAATCTTAGATATTCATTCAAATACCATTTAAATATTTATCAAATTAATCCAGAAATTAAATCCCTCAATTTTTCTGTCTCCCCAACTATACCCCGAACTCTTATTATTATAGGTATGCTATACTAACAAGGTGACACAACTCGACTACGGGCGATAAAAGGGCTCTTAGAAGTAGCTATATATCAATAACAAAACCATCCCCTTTTAAATTAACGACCCTTAGTTGCAAGTGGGTACCCTAACCTTTTTATCGATATCTTTTTGATAGAAAGGTAGAGAAAGCGCATTTAAACTTCAAAATTGACCCACAGCATGCTCTTTCGTTGACAAATTATCGCCCATTAGACTTGACAAGTTGTTAGGTAACAAGGAGGTATTATATCATGGTGACGTGGAATCGCATGCGCTTCATTCAAAATTATTCGATTTTTCTTTAACGTGGACGTTCAGATAAGTCAGACTTTGTTAAAAATAGAAATATTCGTTCTGTTTTCATTGAAACGGATCCGGTTGATTTGGAAATCTAATTACTGTACAAAATGATGAATATAATGTATTGATGCAGTTATCGAAGTTTTATCTAGAATTGTCAAGCGATGCCTAAGTTTCTGATATTTTTCTAAAAGAAATTTCATAGTTTAAAAGGATCAGTTCATATATAAATTCAACACATAAAATTATCCGCGAACTTCCAGATTGATGAAGAAAACTGTTATCAAGTTACAAACTTTACATCAAATGTTTCGTCCCTAACGACTTAATTGTAAGGTAACTTAAGTTTGACATTTTGAAAATACTTTATAAGTAAATGTATCGTAATAAAAAAAGTATTATAGACTACGCTGTGAGTTATAACAAAACTAAGTGCATCGGCACTTGTCGCATCAGGTCGCCTCCTGCCAGTGAGAGATACTGGTAATGGGGATAGTGTGAACTACCCGTCGCTCATTGAATCCCTAATTGGCGAAATGTCATCACCTGGAATTTTCTCCTGTTGTCACCTGGACTATTTCGCCATATTGGGTGTCGTCCCCAAGAGAGTGTCCTGCACGCGCCCAATTGACAGACTGCTGAGACATATGTCCTTCCGAACAAAGCCCCCGCACCATCAGCTGTCTGCTTCTCAAAGCTTGAATTTCCCGCCGTTTTTCTGTTGTATCGTCTGCTTCGATACATCTGTCGTCTGTTTAAAAACAAACATGTCGATTTTCTGTGAAACAATTTGGACGAAATGCTTTTGTTTGCTTCTAAGAGTGAAGTCACGCGTGACAAATAAAACGCGTTTTGTTTTTAATGTCGAATTGTAACCTAAATAACGAGGCTAGCTCCTTCACGGCCCGAAACCGACAGTGGTCTTTTAATATTGATTTTTTTTCTCTTCATTAAAACGAAATTTGATCGAAGACAATTTAGGCCTATGCGATCGCGAATAAGATGTCTTAGATAAAACGTTATTATTTCTTTGTGCAGAGTTTGATAAAAAAAAATGTGGCGGGCTCGTCAACAATTGTTTAGCAACACCTTGACGGGAGTGTTGCACATTGCAGATATTTAGGTGGATTTTTTTCTTTTGTTTTCTTTTAAATTCAAAATAGAAATACCTGTACACCTACAGCCGGTACGTGGTAGGTTTTATTTCGCCAGGTAAAATTGCTTTAGAACCATTTATACCGTATATCTTAATAAAATACAGGTGTTTTAAATAATTAACTCTACTGGAAATATATTCATGTTTATGAACAATGAATGTAAAAATCTGATACAAAAATATCAGGAAAAACATTCGGGATCGTATATAATATTCATTATTATAGTACTTCCTGTTGTAAATTTTAAAAAAAATGTGCATGTGATTAAGTCGTATATAGGACTGAATACGTGAAAATGCATAACCTTACTGCGGTTTCTGCAAGACAGAATGAATATCTAGCAAAAGCACTCAGCTTTCCTTCATAATTTTGACATCCAATATCTACTTTTAAATGACTGATACCAAGAATAAGTTTGAATGTATAATTATGATAAGTGAAATTACAGGCAGGATATCCATATAAAGAATATAATGTAAGTAAACAAGAATTAATGCATAAGGAATTGGAACTCGATTTGATTCAAAATGGCAGCAACAGGTACAGATATGATATACATTTGATTTATTTTACAACAATTAGGAAACAATTTATTATAACTTATATTAATCGCTCTTGTTGGCCCGGATGTAAGCGCGCGGGGGGGTCTTAATATGGGAGGAAACCGGAGTACCCGGAGAAAACCCACGTGATCAGGCAGGTGAACCCCAAACCTTTTCATGTCCGATCGGGGAATCGAACTCCTGCCGCCTTGGTGAAAGGCGAGTGCGTTATCCTCTGCGCCACCCGACAACAGGTACAGAAAAACACTATGCAAAACAAAAGGAGACACAAAAACTGATGAAAAAAATGAACCGAACACTAAAACAAATAGAGACCCAACAATAGGAACTTGGGAACACCAAAACAAAAGGAAAAACAACATGCACTGAAAAGACACCAAAACAAATGGAGACTATCAGTGGAAAGTGAGGAGACACCAAAACGAAAGGAAAAACTACGCGAACCGTAAAGACACCAAACAAATGGAGACATCAATGGGAATTGAGGAGACACCAAAACGAAAAGAAAAACAACGTGAACCGAAAAGATAAAAAATATATTGAGACACAACAATTGGAACTGACGAGACACCAAAACGAAAGGGAAACAACATGAACGCAAAAGACCCAAAAACAAATGGAGACTCAACAATGGGAACTGAGCAGACAATAAAACAAAAAACGGGGAAACAACAGGAGCCGAGGAGACGTCAAAACACAAGGAAAGACAACAAAAACATAAAGACGTCAGATCAAAACAAAAAGGAAAGACAACAGGAAATGAGAAAAAACCGAAACAAAAGGAAAGACAACCTGAACAATGGGAACACAAAAACCAATGAACCTTTGTACTGGTGTACCGAAGTACACTCTTTGTTGGGTTTTTTCTAGCACTCATAGTGTTTCCCTTTTGTTTAAGTGTTCTGTCGGAACAAGTTTTCCTTTCGAACGATCTTCGCTTTCAAAAACTAAGTCACCATAATTTGATAGAAATTTATCTGAAGTCTTCATTTCTTATCCGATTGACACGAAACTTCACACAACGCGTTCACAAAAATAACCTCTTTTACGAGTTCGCATTCTCAGAGGGTATTCTTATCATCTGCGATGCCTTGTTTCATAATTGTTGTAAAATATGAAGTTAAATGTAACAGATAAAGAAATTATTATGATGAGATCTGTAGAATAATGAAGGCACTAATAGTCGAAAAAAGGATTAACGAGCAACGCGTAACAGAATGAACGCACAATCGATAGAACGACTGAGTTAAATGAATCTTTTAAACGAATAAACGAACGTTCACCAAAAAGAAAAATTATGAAAGAACATTAGTAAAAATGATTTTTTAACGAACGAATGCACAGTTTAAACGAATTTATGAAGTAACAAACGATAAATGAATATGTGAATAGACGAAAACACGAACTAATTAGTGAGTGAATTAGCGAACGAATGGAATGAATGAATGAATGAATGAATGAACCAACAAACGAACAAATAACAAATGTATGACTGAACATCAGAACAAGAATAATAAATAAAGCAACAAAAAATTAATTGACGAAAAACTAAGAAATGAACGAATAAAGAAAAAAATGATTGATTGATTGATTGAAGATTGTGGCTGAAAGACTGAAGAAGGAACAAAACGATGGAAAGAATGAATAAACGAACTATCAAACAAGTAAACTGAATGGACGAATGCATGAATGAATGCATGATGGAAACGCCAGATATGTTAGAACGATGATAATCTGTGAATTATGTCAATGGCGTTGACCCATTGACTCAATTACTTGGTCATCCCCATCCGCTAGTGGTCACCTTGTTTTTTTTAACAGATGTCCGTTCAAAAAATGTCAAGGTCATCTTCAACTGACCAGTTACACCCCCGACAGTGACCAGCTGTTCGCCGCGGCCTTGGGAGTAGTGGACACTGGCCATTACCCATCCGTCATCGGTCATCCTCCGGCGCGCACCATTATTCTACAACTGTCGTCTGCGCGGTTCACGATGTCGTCTGCTCGAAGTTCCATCTGCAGACGACAAACAGAATAATTTCAATACTATTTGTTCAATTGACCAATAAAAATTATGTTTGTGGTGACATTTGGTATTTTTCACACCGTTTTGTTTCAGAAGACAATGGTCACATGTTTGTTGAAATACGGAACGCCCCCCCTACCCATCAAACTGTCTCCGCGCGTGAATCGGAGGTTAAACATTTGTACAGATGAAACTAAGTCTCTTTCGAGGAGAAAACTTAAACAGTTTTCTTATTTGAACACTGACAAGACAAATATTTCTGTGTGCGTTAAGTTCAGTCATTGTTCTTAGTAAGTTAGTTTCATATATTTGAAATGTAATTTAATTTCAAATTAAGTGCTATATCAAAGACTATGAATCTATCTATACGTCTCTGCAGGGATGTGTACTACACATCCCTGGTCTCTGGTTGTGTTTAAAATATATATCTCTTGTTTATAATTTATGTAACAGCTATGCAAATAGTGTGTTTATCATGCATAATAGGTCGGCAAATATTGTCTATCATTTGAAATAGCTCAGCAAATAATGTTTTTGTGACTTTGCTATCGCTGAAGTGGTTTGTCAGGCACGTGCAAGCTGGTTGCACATTTAATAGACATTATGTTATACTATGAAAAATATGAAAGGAGAACGGGGTTTGTTTATGCAATCCATATCAGTCGTCTGAAACTTATCAATTACAAAACTATTTTTAGCAAAAAAATGTTGAAAGCAATCGAGCGAAGCGAGCCGTGTTACCTTATGATATGAGTTTTGTATACAATGTGTATTATTATAAAGCTTAACTATTAAATTTCAATATTAATTCAAAATTACAGGGAAAGATATTTGAATGGTTTGGTGTACATGCAATTACAAAGATACTTACGTGGCAACAGAAAATGTATACAATACAATATTTGTATATATAAGTGTATGAAGTTTACAAAATACCGAGTATTTTTATCTCTCTGTTCTAAATATCTGTAAAATCATGTTATGTGCGTTTATTTGGGGATGTATACGTCTCTGGCTAAAATAAAAAATATTTTTGCATAAATATAATTGACAAATTCATTAAAAATAATCGTTGTTTGTCTTCAACTGTACTGTAAAACGTTCATTTCTCATTGAATTTCCAACAAAGTCTCATAGGTTGAAAGGAGTTTTTGAACCCACTTTTTTCGACATGGTTGGTTAAAGAAGTTGACAGGGATCGTGAACCTTGTATGTCCCCCAATATTGACCCTTTGTACAGAGGTCAAAGCCGGAAATATTAGTCAACTTAATCTCGCATAAAATAAAAATTAAATTTAAATAAAATAATTTTTGTTGTTGTATATAATTGATATTAAATATCCATGAACGAAAGATTAATACGGAAAGTCTTTTTGGCGTAGGTCAGACTTTATAAGTAGTCAAAAGGCTGATTGTCTAGTTCGTGTTTCAGTGATGAAAGCTGAGAGTTTTGTGGGGGTAAGCCGTGAGTATATATGTATGTTATTTACCGTTGTATTTTGTCAGACTAAAAAACATACACACGAATACACTGCCGCGCCAATACGGGGCGTCACATCTGTAGCCATTAACCCACCTGGAATAGTAATTTTAAGAATATTTATTAAATTATGTTATAAAAACAAATCTCTGTCGCGTAAAATATCCTTACTGATCAACTAGAAAGTTAAGTTTTCAATTTTTGACGGTCATATTGAGAAGATTTCGGACATCTGGCGAGTCGGTCTAGCCTCGTGTGTCTGGTGACCTTGGGCGGTGAAGGTTGGGATAGGATCTGTAAGTCAATAGAAAAAGACAAATATTATGGGATGTTTAGTGAAATGTACACCTCAAATCTTGCACCTGTGTCCAGAATATATATCTTCTTTACATATCTATGTTCAAAAGGTAACTGACAGAGGATATACAGACAACTATGGGAGTTAAATAGATTTTTGTTAGGTTTTTTTCAAAAGGGGAAATATTTTTTTTAAGAAACGATGATTTGTGTCAAATAAATTCACAAATTCGCGAATATTCTTTTTGATAAACAGAGAAAAAAAACATTATCACTCCATATTGTTTGAAATGTAACGAATATGCTCGAACACGTGTTCTTTGTGAACCTTCTTCAGCCTTGGGCAGGATAGACTTCAGTCAGACTGACGGGAAGTTGTAAATTTCATAAGGCTCGCAAATAACGACGTGTATGATTTATCAAGATACATAAAGGGGATTTTAAACCTTACTGTAAAGGCAATTAAAAAATCCGTACTTTGATTCAAGAAACACGCCGTACCATATATATAAAAAAAATCCAGGAAATGAATACGTACGTTGATATAGATTACTTAATTTAAATATAGTGTAAACGGATTCGCTAAGAACCATCAGCAAGATATCGACACCCACCATAACCGTTTTTGTTCGTTGTAATTTTGTTACACAGAGGGGTTTCATTGGAAAATATGAAATAAGACAGAGGTTTAGCGCGAAATGACATTTTACCTAAAAGTCGTGTGTTTCTTGATCTCCGCGTATGAAACTTTAGTATCAGATTAAAGAAAGTGTTTGAAAAAACTTTCTGGTGGTTCTTAACATGGAGGGCCGCGTTGGCTGAGTGGTTTAGGCGTCTGACAATCTGCTACAGATTCGAGGTCTACGTATAGGGCAGTTGCTAGGTACTGGTCGCAGGTCGGTGTTTTTTCTCCGGGTACTCCGGCTTTCCTCCCTCACCAAAATCCGACACGTCCTGAAATGATCATAACTGTTATAGAACGTAAAACGCAAACGAACCAAACCAAATCTAAAAACTTCAGCTGAGTTTGTATTTGGAAAGGGGTATGTCGTTTATGGTTAACATAAACAGAAAGCTTAGTACAAATTCAAGGTCAGATTGTTTTACCATAAAGAATAGCAAAACGATTATTTCTCTGAAGTTATCTCGAAAATGGAATCAACATTTCATGTCCAGAAACTATAGTATGAACCAGGTTTTACTAGTATTTTGAAGGAACAACCAGGATTATTTTGGGGTTATAAGCTATATATACAGACAAAAACTTTGCGTTTTTTTGTGCATGAATTCCTGAAGCGGTTTATGCACTAAAGTGTACACAGTTGATGCTAATTGCCGTAAAACCCCCAAAATATTCATAGCTTTTCTTTATACTTGAAATTTAAAAGACAGACAGCTCTTTTTAGTTCATAGACAATGCATATTTATTAATTTCTAATAAAAACGAAAGACACAACAGTGTGCTGTAATTTCATCGCCGAGCAATTTCAGCCAATCAGAAGTAAAAATTACAAATACTGCGTCAAACATTGAGGTATACGTCATCGATTTCTGTGTCTTTTTCGATGTAACCTTAAAAATATATATTATTGGGGGGAAAGTCAAAGAATTAAATTATCACAGAAGGTGACTAGATTAGTGTGTACTGGCGTTTACGAGTATATCAGTGTAGATTTGGGACAAGATATCGGGTCTGACATTACCCCGACACAAGTATAACGTACCAACGACAGGTGATGGTGTCGATTGCAATCACGTGTTTTGGTTTGTATACATACATGGTGCCTGGTGGAATACAAAGTCTAAACACCTGAGCCAAACTAATACAAACCCTTTATATGTAAATGCACAGACCTTCATTGAATTGGCACGTGACTTTTACTGAAATAACTGTATAGGAAAGCTGTAATTATGTCGTCAGTGTATATTAGGGTAATCGTGCGTCATAAGGACTGGAGGGATTCCACAATGTGTTTTCGTCGTAACAATGCTTCGATGGAGCATATGGTGCCGTGAACAAAAAATAAATTATGTTTTTTAAAGTCATTTTCAAAAAGATATTCCATATAAAATGCATTCTGCAATGCATCTTACGGAATTGTACTTGTTCGAAATTTGAGTATTTGAAAACATTAAAAATAGAAATGAACAAGATAAACAACCCGACAATAACAACAACAACAACGACAACAAGGTCGAACTCAGGACCAATCCAATGCCAATCACAAACCTAATCCATGTCTCTATCCAGGAATAAAAAATGCACAGAATCAAAATGAGAGATGAGAAGCCTAGTGTTTTATTGGATATTTCGGCTAATGTAGCATTGAACGCTCAAAAGTTGAGAACTGGAATTGAAAGGAAAATAATAGCATTGTATCAAATACACGGTGATAAAATGAAAACTCACATTAAAAAATAAAAATGCAATAAGAAAAGCTGAGACAATAAAACCGATGAGATATAAGAAAATCATGACCAGAGACCCACATGTCAAGCCATATAAACCAGAAGGGTTTCCTCTGCCCATGTGACAATCGCATGCTGTCACAGATAATGGCTTGCATATCAAACTCTCTGAAAGAAAATCCTAGACTACTTCCCGTCCTGGTTAAAAGTTGCCGTGTGAAAAATAATCCGAGATTGGAAAGATTTCCTTGTTCTGAATCACAGAATCAGATATTAATGTTTAACGAAATTCCACAAGGAAGAAAATAAAACTTCCTCAAAATTTATTTTGACAAATGTTTTCTTTGTTATGATAAGGAAGAAGGAAGCGTTTTTATCATTTATACCAAACCTATGTGTGTACATATGTAGGATGAGCACCTGAAGAAATCGTCCTGCTGTATACCACTTCATGATAGTCGAAAGCGGCTACAGGAGTCTATGTAAAACTGTGTTCAGGAGAGATTCCAGTACCACTGTGAAAAAATTGTGAATATGATTTAGAAACTTGTTACGGAAAGTAACAAATGCATTGTTAAACTTTTATGAAATATAAGGAAGATGAAATAAACAAATTACAAATTATCAACATTTTATAGCGAAAATACAACGGGCCAGACCGGAATTCGAACCCATGACCTCCAATCACAATACGGTCATTCTAACCAATTGCGTTTCCTGATCAGCGGTCTCTGATCCTAAAACAATTAAGGGGAGGTTACCGTCTTTATGACAAACGACAGTGGAATTCTCTAGAGTTTTGCCAGTTGTGGGAGAAGGATCCTAATTCGTTGTAGGATATTGAACAGACCGGAATTTACGCGATAATGCCACCATTACTATCCGATATATTATACTTTCCCCTGTTTGCTGTTGACGTCTATACCGTATTACATCCCAACAGTATGGCAAACTTACTAAACAGATATACCTAAAAGATATATATCACTAACAATAAATTTATTTTACATTTTATCACCTTCCATTTCTCCATCCTGGCTTCAACTTTTAGCATCGTCGTCCTTCTATCGCTCCGAACCGGTCCATGTTTTGATAACATCTTTTCCTCTGTTAACATGTGATCTGCTGTTTTTTTCTGATTTTTCACACACCGACTTCTAGGGTAAGTGGGAGGTGGTACCTGGTATAGTTTTGTTTGGACCGAACGAAACTAATATTTATAAACTTTTATAAATATATATATTAATGGAACGTAGGACTTTCCTGCATGGCGATTAAATAGAAGAAAGTCTATAATTTTACGGTTCATTTGTGATATAATTTTCCCTCTTGTGATATAAGGAGATTTAACATGGGTAGTGCAGTTTTAACAGTTTTAATTTACTCCACTGCACCGATCAGCAAGCCAAGTCATGGACGTGTATAAATCATAAAGCAGCAATTTAAATATTTCTCACCAGATCATATATATTATATATAATTGCCACATCCGTTTACTCCGAATGAGGTACGGCACCCTATGTAAATGGCAGGGGGCAAAGTCCTATACAAACGTACGAGTTTGTTACGCTTTCAAAATGTCGCGACAATCGGTGCAAGTTGCGTAACGCTTACAGTTCTACTGACTCGAATATTACATATAATTTAAGCAAGAACCGATCATTAAGGTTGATATACGGGATCTTAAGTATATAGAACGCAGGCATAATCATGTTTGTTTTATTTAGTTTTACGAAAACATGTGAACGGGCGCCTAGAGAGACACGGCTAAGAAATGAAGCAATGGGGCTAGCAGACCAATTCAAGTTTCTTCGGTGCACCTTGCGCAGAAGACACCAGAAGAAACCCCCGATTTTACAGGGGGTTCCCACATTAGTCGCCTCTAACGAAAAAAAATGCATTGGGATACAGCAGGTTCATTATTTCTACGAAACCTCAGGGATGGTATAGCTATGTAAAATAAATACTGTTTAACATAATATTTTTTCTGTTTATAGTTAAAGTTGATAATGATGTTAAATATCTTAAATGTTGGTAAGACCAGCAAATGCTATCTTGATAACATCATACTTCAACTCGCGGCGAGTTAAATATACTTACGTCAGATAAATATGTACGGAATTGGATATGTAATGAACAAAATAAGAGTTCTTATAAAATGTGTTGATGACCGCAAACGCGATTTATATGTTACTTTATCTGTTTGTAATATTTTGGCACAGTTACTTGACAATCAAGAAGACTTTTCAATTTTCCAAATAATTTTATACCTTAATTTTCATGTCACTATATTTAAACACAATGTTATACAAGTTTCCGGTACCGGTTCAAACCGGAACAACTCTAAACACACAAAAACAATGATGAGAAAAGGCCATGTTTTCTTCAGCAGCAGATAAATTCTATAAACTGCTATTCCACAGTAATCATTTATTATGTTGATATCGATGTCATATCAAACAATTTCTCTGTTGTTTTCCTCTCGATGTATTTTACTGGGTGGGCGGCCATACGTGTGGCGCAGACTTCGCACGACAATTGTTCGAGTATAACACGGCGTAGCCTCACCCCCAACACAATACACAACAGCTAGTGAGCTTTAACAAGTATTTAGCCTATCACTTTTACTGTAAATGGAGATTAACACCTAGAATTTAAAGCTGTTCGCTTACAATTTCTATTATCTTAAAGTGAATCTTTTAACTTTTCAAAAATGTAATGGCCGCGAACGATTGTACCTATTCACTTCCTGCACGTGACCTCACGTGCGAGGCATGCGCGCCGCTGGGACTTCCTGTGTGCTTGCGTGAGAATGGAACAGTTGTTGCTTCGGTCGTACAGATGGTAGGCGGAAGCATCTAGTCCGTTTCCATGGCGCGGAGCAAGCTGATGGAACCCCAGGTGTTGCCATGGTCTAAGCGGAAAAGGTCAGAATTATCGAGGTTTAGTGGCCGTAGAATGAGAACAGGCTGAAACGTTCAGACCTGTCGGGGTTTACTGATGGTAGACTGCTTTATGGCTGTAATGGTCAGACTGTATGAGGTTAAGGAACCGTGGACTTTGTTCTGAAATACCTGTGTATAGTGATCGTAGATTTTGTACTTGTCTGAAACGGCCAGACACACCAAGATTTAGTGATCGTAGACTGACGACCATCCTTGATACTCCAGGGGTTACGCTCACTTACGCTCTCTGCACAGCGCAAGTGGGCACTTACCCCTGGAGTATCGAGGCTGACTGAGGGCCGAAAAGGTCATATCTACTTTGATAAGTGATCGAAAACTTTATTCTGGCTGGAAAATAAGTCGGACAAACCGCGGTAAAGTGATCGTAGATTGTGTCCTGGCTGTAAGGGTCAGACCTTTTTCAAGTCTGGTGACGTGGACTGCGCAGGGCAAGGTCCAGCTTAACAGGTCAAACGTGAGATCAGGTGACCGGAGACTGCATTGTCTAAATACTGTGCATAATCTGCCGTGGTCTTGAGAATAGTTTCTAGATGACCAAGACAATTCTGTTGGTATTTGATATGCATGTGCCTACTATTAGCCTAACTGATGAGGTCAAGCCTTCTGGGGTCTGATGGTGGCGATAATGTGCTCCTTAATCAAGCTGACCAATTTAGGTACTTTAGTTTTAACTGACCAGGTCAAGTGTACCGCGATCTACGTTTACAATATTCGTGTATAGTCTAGCTGACCGAGTCCAACCCAACTCTAAAGGCGTCGAACACCAACGTCATACCACAGGCGTCAAAGTCATGTAATATAGGCGTCGAATACCGACCCAATACCACAGTCATCAAAATCAAGCTTAATATCAGAGGCGTCAAAGCCCAACTCTATACGAAAGACTACAAAGTCTGACTCAAATACTTCAAGCATATCAAATTAATAATATAGACTCGAAGGCTGACTCAGGCGTCAACGTTCAAAATATTACTATACGTGTCAAAAGTCCAACTCAATACCACAGGTATCAAAGTTTAACTTAATACTATAGACTACAAAGTGTGACTCGATACTTCAAGCATCAAAATGCAAATTAATAATATAGGCTCGAAGGCCGACTCATACGTCAAAGTCCAAAATAATACTATACGTGTCGACGTCCAACTAAATACTACACACCTCAAAGTCTGACTCGATACTTCAGGCGTCAAAGTCCAACTTAATAATATAGACTCAAAGGCTGACTCATACGTCAAAGTCCAAAATAATACTATAGGTGTCGACGTCCAACTACTTGATTTAATACTACAAAGTCTGACCCAATGCTGCAGGCGTCAAAGCCAGCTCAACACTAGAGGCGTCAAAATCCTACTTAAATCTATAAGCGTCAAAGTCCGACTCAATGCTAGAGGCGTCGAATTCGAAGTCAACACTAAAAAGCATCAAATACAAACCTAATACTACATGCGTCAAAGTTAAAATTAATACAATAAGCGTCAAATTATCAGACTAAATTTATCGAAGTCCAAATTATACCTTAACGCGTCAAGAGTCCGACTCAATACTACAGGCGTCAAATTCAAACTTGATACCATGTGTCAAAGTCCGACTGGATACAAGAGGCGTCAAATTCCCACTTACTAGTACTAGAAGCGTCAGTCTGACTGTATGCAATATGCGTTAAAACCCGACTCGTTTCTTCGATTAACCCGTTTGAGACTGGTAAAGGCTTCCGAAGTCTGATGGTGGACTATACAACTTATAATCTCGCTGACCAGGCGTCAGAATTACATTCAATACTACTGGCGTCAAAGTCCAACTTTATACAATAGGCGTCGACGAAGTTTGACTCAATACCCAAGTCGTTTAGGTTAAGTCAGACTTAATGCTGTAGGCGTCACAGTCTCGGACTTAGTCAGTTGGCGTCGAAGTCTGGCGTGTTACTTCAACTAACCAGATTGAACCCAACATTCTATTACTTTGTAAATAGTGCTGCGACAATTAAAAGTATGTATATATGCGACTTCGTAACATAAGAATACCGTTATTCCTTACCTTTAAGTCACATATCAAGTTCGTGATTATTAAATATATTTAAACTAAATTTTGTGAAATTCAATTTCGCTTGTACAGCAAATCGAACTTATGAAGATTTCACACAAAAAAATCATTTGTTCTAGTTGCTTATGCTGAAATGTCCATCATGGTCAGATATTAAAACATACTCAAAAGTTAAAAACGACACGGATTTAAACCCGCGTCACATTTTTCATCAGCTAAAATACCACTCAACCAACACATGAATAAAGTTTTGATAATTTTTATTTGTAGGTTTTTTCGCTCTCGCTTTTTTTTTTAATGATTTATACATTTTAAATAAATATTACAAATACATTTGTACGTATAAAGTAAGCGCTTGGCACTATAACTTGAATGCTGGTCACATGTAAATCTCTATTTCTTCTTCTCCTTTGCATCTCTTAACAAACTTCAAAGGACGTCAAGAGTTCAGCACGCGACATTTAATGTCAAGGTCAACACACGACATTGGGACTAGTTCATGATTAAAAGTCTTTGGTATTTATAATACTCAAAGTATCTTTAATTTTAAATCACAAAGGAACAAACATGTCTGCTGTATTAAAATTTTCCCACTTTCTCTGTTCCATTATTCTCTTCGAAATTCATCGGAAAATCTGACACATTGATGTACTCAATCCATTAAGTCACTTGATACTTGAAACTTTTCACGCGAGACTTGGAAGAATCTCACGACATTTAGTCACTTCTCTTCTATACAACTGGCATCCAGTTGCTGTGACGTTACTATACGTCATCCGTGGCTAGAAAAAAGGTGTCTGGCAATCTTGGAATTAGTGTGACGTCTTTCCTGGGACCAGAACGAGGCCAGTGTTGCATGCTGGGAATGTCAAATCTGAAAATACAAAAATTAAATAAATATAAGAGTTTGCTCTTACACTACACCAAGTCAGTAAAAGTTGAGGCATAAATTGTTCAGATTTAATAGAAAATACTTTTGCATCAATAAGCTAAACCAATTCTATTTGTTTTAGGAAAACCTTTAGATTATATAATTATTGCTTTTTTTCTTTGATATAACTCATAATTTAAAAAGAAACTCACCTTTTCAATTTTGACGGCAAGTCTTCAACGAAATTGTTTGTAGAAGTGTCAATTTCAGGTTCATTCCAGCTAAAAGCTGTCGTTGTTGACGTCATTTCCGATCGTTGCAATGCATTAAATTGAGCAATGATGGTGATGTCACTTCCGGTCGACGTATTGTAATAAAGCAAATCTTTCAATAGATTGTCTCTCATGTTAGTGATGTCAGTTTCGATCGTTGTAATGGCGGCAAGTCTGACAGTAGATCTGTTTGCTGACGTCACTTCCGGTCGTTGTAATGAATGAACACAATGGTGGGTTAAAGCAGTCCAATATATCACAAATCTCGTGTTATATATTCGAGGAGTTTATATAGTGTATATCACAGATATAACATAGCTATCACATCAGAGTTGGACGGGCGCTTGTAACCAATCTGAAAGAACAAGGAAACATTCTGTTAAAAAACCCGGAAGCATCTTTGACGTCATCATGTATCGAATGTAAATTCGATTGAAATTTTGTTAAAGAATAACATTTTTTTTTTTTTTTTTTTTTAATAAAGAATTCGTGTTTGGCAACAAAGCTTACCTATAAAGACTTTGGCCCTCTTCGTTGTAACAAGAAGGTTGGCACTTTTTGTTGCTTTTCAAAACAGCTTGCACTTTCGTCTTTCTTGAAAAACGTCTGTGGCATCATATTGTGGACAAATTCTTTGACATTTGCTTCGTTTATCAAACCATCTTGAAGACCTGTCAAAAGATAAAAAAAAAATCCTATTAACAAGCTGCAGGTAAACAAGACACAGGTAAATACAGTTGTAGTGTCACCAAAACGGCTGATAGGAAACTCGGATATAAATGTCATTTTGCTGATAGCATAGACGGATTTGTCCACTTATCAGATATCAAATGATGAGAAAAAAGATAAATATCCGTTCTCACCAAGTAAGGAATTCTCATTAAAACTTTTTAACGTTAAATATCTGGCAGATGTTTTCTTTACGGCTTGGCGGCGAATAAGTTCACCCCGACCGGTAAGTACATGGTACTTTGTAACTGTGTATTAACGCATAGATATATTTAAAGTACATATGTATAAATAAATTGGAACAGCTGTCGCCTCTAAAGGAATTCCGGAAATTCCTACACCGCCAGGTGAAAATTTGATATTTAAATAAATAATTTATGTTGAATTAATCTTTTCGGAATATACATTTTCCCCTTAGATTTAATTCAAATACACGTAAACAATTAAGTCTTTATTTTCTTAGTTAACCGTTCCAGATGCAGTAAGTTGACGAAACAAAAGCAGCCTTGTCTAAATTTAAAGCGGGCCCATATAGAGTTAACTGTTAAACCGACTCGGATGACTCATACGAAAACTTAAAACTTGTCGCTACACCAGAAAATGACACCTGATATTTTTACCTATCAAACCGCTCAGGTAGATCGGCGTGCATGCATATACCTGTATACGTATCGTACTGACAACATACATATTCTGTACCATCTGTTTTCAAATCAGCACCATCTGTCGTCTTGAGACGAATTTAGAATACACAAAATATCGTGGGAAAGAGGCTAGTTCTCGAACATTTAAACACGACTGTCAACAATGAGATCGAGGGAACATTTCCCGATGCCCAGTGATTACTTTGATAGCGCGATTTTTATTGGGGTTGTATATTTCCTGTCCCAGTTGGTTTTCGCACCTGTCCGATTAATATATCAAAATTTAATGTACCGTCCTAACTTGAGTCCCCTCATCACCCCCCTCCCCTCCCCCAGAACAATCGACAAATATTTACCTTTGCTGTTCAATCGGTCAATAAGAGCTCGGTGGAGTTCGTCAATGTACTTGACCGCTTCTTCAATCACAGTTACCTGAAAAAGAACGAAAAAACGTTATTTTAACTGTGATGAATGACACTTGACGTGAGAAAATATGTTTTATTGCAAATAAAATAAACATAAAAATTTATATAGTAAACACAAAAATCAATATTTAGCATGCATGTTAAAATTTTGCCAAACGCATCAGAATCTGAATATAGTTTTAGTAAGACTGGGGACTGCAAACATATTATTTACACTCAGATATGGATAACATATTTTTTTTTAATTTTTGTTTGTTTGATTGTGTCGACATGAAGCTACAAGTTAGAACGTTGATAACCATAAACACTTTCTTTTTTTCATTAATTTAAGTTAGCATGCTTAATTAACCGGTTCGATTTATAAAGGGTTTGTGGTTTTATAGAAGTTAGTTTTTATGTGGTGTTGAAATTGATAGAATCGATTGAAATCTAGCACGTTCTGTTTCTCGCTGTACTGTGTTGATGATGTGATAGAAAGTGAACAGCTGAATTAGCTATAAAATCCTAACAGTTTGATCCCGTGTATATATATATATTCTACACCGTCCTCATTGTCCTATATTTATTTAGACCTTCCGTGTTTGAAATGCGACCGAGCGAGGGTGAGTCACCGGAAATTTATTATTATAGGGGATGAATACCCGTCATTTCGTCGTAATCTACAACCGAGGTCCGTTATTTTTACCTGCTGGGTATTCAGTGCGCGCTCAGGTAAAGTAATATACACAGGTGTATCAATATTACTTTAAAACTTACTAAAATCTTTGTATCACATATCCTCGAGGTATAAAATATTTCGAAGGGCAAGAAAATAATTATCTTGGTTTTAATAAAAATCTTAAATGTTTATGTTTAAGTGGCGTAGAAAAATATCCGAACTAAATGACACGAGGAACCGGTATTGCAGCATATTAAAAGTCACACCTGGGCAATTTAACAGTCATGACTAAGTATTACAGGGGCGTATTATGATAATTTCATATCATCACCTAGTGACCATATGGTTGGTTTCATTAAGATACACAACCGGGCAGTTATATACAGATATTCATTAACAGCTGTTGTATATCATATTTACAATACGTAACACATCCTTGTGCACAAGATTGCACGTGGATGTCTCGTGCTCTCATTATAGGTCTGGTACGTCGGAAATGAAACACTTGTTTGTCCATGGCGACTTTTAAGTATTTATTAACTAATGGAAACTTATTTGCCTTGCATACATTATAAAATTAACCATCACTATACCTAAAACCACTCCTAGCTGAAATTAATCTCCTTCGAAAGTCTACAAACTTACTTGTTGATGAAATTTGACATAATTCAGGACAACCCGTCGCTAATAACATATCCTAATTATTGACCCATTAAAATTTACCACTAATGATAGCAGATCCGATTTAGTGATCAATTAGAAATCAATGAAATGACACATTAGAGTAACAGATGTATTGGCAACCGGATGGCACGAACACGCGACCCTTCGATACAGCTCTCGGCTGACACATTTCAACTGTAACGATTTTATTGAAATTTTAGATATGTCATCATTTTCCCAATGCCATATGCCCCCACGAGATGACACTATACCGGTCAGCTGGCCAGTCGCGCGAGCCCCGGACGCTTGCATTGCTAGCCCCGATCGATGCCAGATGTCAGTTATTTTAGAGCACATGGTGGTATGGGTCAATGACAGTGACTATGACACCGGCTGTATAAATACCGGCTATATCGTGCCACAGATCTCATCGACCTCAAACCTGCCACCCGACTCTAATACAGATAAGTCGTTATAGGGGCAACCTGTTACGGTACTTGTAATAAAAGGAAACTTATTGGAAATTGTCCATTTCGCTTCACGTGCCAGAAGCGATGTACCCCCTGTCACGAGGCTGACACTTCCATGTAACATCTGTTTCACGTGAACACATCCCACATCACATTTCAATCGTCACCTTCGAATGTCACATTTCAATATTGCCACATTTCAATCGACAAGTCATTATATTATCATTTTTTTTTTTATCTCAAACAAAACAAACCATATTTATTTATATTTGTATTACTTGCTTACTTATTTACTAGAGTGGGGCTTTTTTTATGAAACTATATTTTTACGTCTACTTGCTAATTTGGAAACGATAATATGATGCTCTTTATTTGAAAAAAATATTTCAATTAAAAAATTACAATTTAATGAACCGAAACGCATTAACACCTTTATTTTTTATTTCATGCGTATTCAATCATTTCCAATCTGAGAGCACTTGACCAAGTATTCAATATGTTTGCTAACCCTCATTCCTTATGTGTTGGTAAAATTTTAACATTCTCTAAATAATCATTGTAAAATACATTTTCAAAAATGAAATATACCTTAATTATAACCTAGTTTATGCATAAAACTACTCAGGAAAATATAACATTTGAATTTGCCTACCTTTGAAACTTTGTCTTTGCTTGCGATGGAAGGTACCATGTCTCGGAGTCTGGCATACTCTCGGTCCCTCACACGCTTGAGGTGAAGCTTGAGATGCTTACGGGCAATGGTCTGGGTTGATGAGCGCTTGCTCCTCTTGATACTGTTAAATTGTACCATCTGTATGGAAATAAAAAGTTTTTGACATTTTAATTAAAAAAATTGATTAAAACATATCATCAATAATTTTAATTGATTACAATAGTTATATTTTCATATAACTGTCACAGGTGAAATAACTTCTATGAATCTTATAATAATATACACATGGTAATTATTATGGATCAGACAGCTAATGAATGTTGAATTACGGAGTATAAATATATATTTTTGCTATCTATAACCATTAAAAAATTATAAAAAGAACTAATAAATCAGGAAACTAATTGAACAAAAAAATGTAAATTAACATAAGAAATTCTATAAAAAAATACAAAATAGTTAAATTTAATATAAAAAAAATAAATGCAAAATTTTCTCAAACAGCTCACCTTCATTTTTCTGTTATGTACGATAAATATACAACACACGTGGAATGACAAGTCAGTCGTAAACAGGTAAATTTCCAAACAGCTGTGTGTAAGTTAGTCCAGTACAGAGGTAATAACTCGTTTGAGAAAACCGCGTGTGACAGTCGCTATATAGCCAAGGCAGAGTAGTGATCAGTCGGTGACACTCCGCGCGCAGGAAATAGTACTCAAATTAAATCAAATTAAAACAAACAAAGACTCGCGAGAACTCAAAACGAACACAACACCACTCGATATGAATGTAATCTACGTATTTGTTTGCAATAATTAAATAAAAAAATGTCTTAAATCAATTTGGGGAGACATTTGTTGAAACAGATGTGAAAATAGTCCCGCAGGTAGAAGCAGACGGCCCGGTATCGTGGGAAAACAGAGTATTTGTCGTGTAATTACCCGCGCTTAACAAAAGGTGCTCTACCTGACTGGGGCGTTACTGACTAAACCAAATGTTACTATCACCAGCTTACTCACGCTAAAAATCAGTGTCACCACTTGTATAAATGTACTTGTCGCCTCATGTCAGCAGTTCCTGTGAAAGTAATACCACAGGGTGTGCATGTCTGCTATCTGTTGTGGCGTGTCATCACAGAAGCTGATGATCCCGGGATATGTGACACACTAAAAACCTGTTGTCATTTTGAAATGCATATCTTTTTTTTTCGATGTATAATATTTGTATTGTCTACTTGGTTTTTGTTCAAGGTAGGATTTATCTACAGCATATCCCGGTCCAAAGTCCGCAATGAGAAAGAAAATGAGTCCCGGGACGGATTCGAAAATTCCAGTACTCTAATGTTTTATCACGTAATTGTAATTGAATATTGTGGCTTAGGATTAAATCAAAGAATAATCGTTGTAGCTCTCTCGTTCTTACACTTTTCCTTATTTAAAAACAAATTCAATTCGGTAGGGGGTTCCTGACCTCCCCAAAGGTTTGAACCGCCTCTGGTAATCGGTACGCAAATAATCTCGATTCTTAATATCAAAAGTTATATCTTTAGTGAGATACAAGAGATTAATATCAATTAGAAAGTCGTAAATGTAGTTCGAAAAATGCTAAAAACATTAATAGCATGTTCACAGGCGATCAAATACATTTTTGTTTATCTGCAATTGCAGAGAGACTGTTTTCACGAGGAGTAGATTTTTAATGAGCAATACCTGTCAGTACGTTTCTCATTGGGAAAACAATAGGGGGCTTTGGGGGGAAAATATAGTATAGTTCATTAACCAACATATCCCTGATGAAAGAAATTTCAAACATTTTCTTTCAACTCGGCATGAAAAAGTTTTATTTATGTTCAACACGTCGAGCAGAACGAAATAGTACAGAGGCCAATAAACAACATCTCAATGAATCGAACATTTCGTGAACAAAGTCGGTCGACAAGTTGGAAGGAGAAGAATGTGCATACGGAGAAAAACCTTCCTATTATCCTGGCATGTTAAACCTCGTGCGTCAATTTATTTCTTTGAATACTACACTTTACAAGGAAGGGAAAAAATGATGTCAAGTCGAGTACACAGGTCTTTCAACAAACTAGACAGGGCGAAATGATACAGAGATTACACATTCTAGAGACAAGTCGGACAAGACGAAATACTGCAACGTATTTACACAATATCCCAATGGTTCTGACAGGGCAAGGTAGAACTGTAATTCTCTTGTCTTTCGTCAAATAAAACAATGCGAAATGATATATCGTTATCTATATATATTTATTAAATATGAATAATTTTGAAACAATCTTCAACATTCAAAGACATTTTTTGGTGGGTGCCTTCGGCATGGTATTTCAATGAGATAGCAATATAAAGTAGGCATCAGAATCGCGCTATCGCAAGGATGCAAATACACCAACATACCCTGTTCATGAATTACATACATGGAAGCACGCCCTTAAATGACATTACCTGTTGATAAGACGTTAAACCATATTAAACCAAACCAATCCAAGGTCAATTTGTGATTTTGAGATTTTTTTCAATCGGTTTTTGACGTTGTCAGATCATGTCGTTTTTGTGTTCCGCGGCGCGTTTTCATACACTTTCTTAACACGTTCCTCTAGAATCCATTTCTCGGAGAAAGATACAATATTATAAACTGAAAATTTGAAACGAAATTCTAGTGTATAAGGCAATTTGGAAGAAATCTACAAGGTTCTTGTGAAAGTTACTTTTAGTTTAAACGTATTTTATTGTCATGCAAATGGTTGGGCACAAGTTATTAAACTTATATTAAGCCATTTACCAGCAAATAACAAGCATATTTACAATATTGCAAGATGGCAGACTTAATTAATATGCATAAATACACTATTTCATTTTACAATGCCTTAATTAAAGTTAATGAAAGGTCCTGGCGTATATTTATTTCATCAAGTATAGCTCATTTTTGTGAAATACATTTATAATTGTGCAACAAATACAAGAAAACATTCATTATTTTCTGATGGGTTGATTTATGGGGTCTTATTATCTTCTTTTCTTACTTTTTATGAAACCATCATAATAAAAATTCTTGTGTGTAATTATCGGTCAATTTCCGGAATTTTCGTCACGTCAATGATGTCCCAAACTGTTATAATGACAGAAGTACCGTTGTGGAAGAAAAAAGAAACCCGCTTCCATATTTAATTTTCACGGCACGATGACGAAATTGACAGATTCTCGCTGATCAGTCCGACAAAGTCACCGGTAACTGTCCAAGCTCGGTCACCAGAATTAACTTAGTAAGTAGTCCATCAACCGAACAATGAGTTTCCTTCTCAGTTGACCAGTCAAATCATTTACCTAATTTTTCGAATGAGCTGTTCGCGTATGTCTGTGTGTGTTTCTACTTCTCCGACTCATTTACCGTGAACAGTGGGGCATTCATCATTGATGAAGTCCTCACTTAACTCTTTACGTAACGGAATATCGCTTAGTTACCTACATCGCTTTGAAGATGGCCGACTCAATTACTGGGGTGGTATGTAGGGGTATCGCGTCCCTAAAGTACTGTTAGCCCACCGCCAAACTGTGACAAGTTAGGCCTAACTGTTTATGGCCAACTTTAGGCCATGAAAGAAGGAACTCCAGAGTGAAAAACTAATGCTGACGATGGGGGAGGGAGTTGACATGATGCAGGTAGATTTGTGAAAAAAAATCAATTTTAATTATGAAATAATCAAGAAATATGCAGAATAAATTCAGAAACAATGAACTACAAAATTTATTGGATAAAAGACAGGCCGCTATGGTATAATAAAACGGCCCGTGCTGAATAAGTCAAAAGACACAGTTAAATCCAATAAATGAAGGAGATACCAAGAATGCGGATGACAAAGAAAAATGGCTTAGTATAGTACAGCGCTGACACAATTTCGATGGCTATTTAGCTTAGTCAGGGCCGTTTTCGTTTATCGCGGTCAAAACGGCTGAACCGGTTGGACCAGAGTTGTTCGTTTATCAAATAAGGTCGGACCTAGAAATCTGATGCTGCTTTCAGGGGAGCCTTGACAAAGCCTTACACCGTCTGCATAAACATTTGCATGTCCGTTGGTATTGACACCCTTAAAGTTATATTTAAAAACAGACAAACCGTTTGTTCCACATAAACGAATAGGCCTGCTTCCATTTTTGTTCAGTAGAGAAACTTCGGAATGGTTTTGGACATTTATCTATAATTACCTTGTTATACCCTAAAACTAACCATACATTGTGAAATCGATAAAGGAAAGGCTACAGAGGTGTTTCACCTTGATCCTAATCACGGTAGTGTGTATACTACACACAATACCGAGTTATATAAGTGTTTACACTTATAAATCGTCTTATCGCGGAAATGGAAAGAAAACTAAGGGGACTTAACTCTGTAATCTTCTACCGCCAAACACAAAAGAGTGCATTTTACGTTGGTAATCATGCATAAACCAATTTGTCGTGGGGGCGATAAGGGTAATGGTGATTAGGTAGTCTTTTGAAGGGAACCACAAGGTTTACAGATGAAAGGGCCGCGATCTGCCTTTCCACACCCCGAACAATGAGCCGGACACCCGTCTTACGGACGACTGTGATAAGGTGATATGACTCATGGCCCGGGGGTACAGGGCGGACTTTCCCGGCCACTCCGCCTCACCTGTTGTTAATGTACACCTATTAGATTTGCATTGTTCGAAGAATTCATTTGCAGGTGTAACACACGCAAACACAAATTTTGTAAACAAGGATGTTTTTGACAAAACAATAATCGTAATTGCGCTAAAAAATAATGGCGACAAAGAATTCACTCTAATTATTCTAAATATTTTCATGGAAAAACATTTCGATAAGCTATGTAAGACTATTTAAAATATGGAACAATTGCCTTTTCAAAAGGGGTTCTCAGTTTGGCATATAAATCACTCTGGTATAGCCTATATCTTCCAATGTGATTTACAGCGAAAACAGGAAGTGACGCATTAACTCGTTATTTTTCTCATTGTTCTAAATCTGACTAACTGTCTGTAGTTCAACAATTCAGAATCTCACGAAATTTATTTCAGATAAGTTCGGTAAATGTCATTGTTTTCGATATTATTAGGGGGTATCACAATAGCCCTTGACTTCATCACGATATATTGCAATGTACAAGTAATGTATCGCGATACGTATCCCGATATATTGTCATAGGAAAAAGATGTTCAAATTAAAAAAAAAAAATGTTGTAAGAATGATATCAGACCGAATCACATATCAGATGGAATCACAAAGGTTTTAAGTTTTCGTTACACAAACATATACAATTATGAAATTTAAACTGATTCCCATCACTAGTACGGAATAGCCTTTGTATGGTTATTGGCAAATCTGTTAGAATATGTAGTATTTTGTTATTAAGTTATAAATACCTAGCATAATGCATGAAACAAGTCTTTAAAAAATATTGCAGTACAACACTATTTCATTTGTGTATTGCGATACGATACGATATGCCTGTATTGCGATACGATACGATATGCATGTGTATTGCGATATACCGGTTTCCGAATATATCGTGACTGCTCTAAATTTTATTATGATAAACATACCAAAGTATCACGCTCTCTGAAATAAAATTGACACCAGTTTGACTTAAAATACGTTTGTAACCCTTTGTTACACGTAACAGAGGAGGTGGAGGTAGACCATTGTTATAAGGTGACAAGACCGAGTTTGTAATAAGATGTTTCTTTTAAGGTCTGTTTTGTGGAATGTTCAGTTCACAATTCAGTAGTTTACCGTTAAAGACCAGAATTCCAAACTTTCAATACCCGACCGATTACTCCTTCAGTGTTGAATGGCCGTTCCATGGCACAGGGTATTGTGACCCAGAACTTTTTACCAAAGAAATCAGTAAAAAAAACACGAGAAAGAATAGCGACTGGAATTTACAGATAATTACAGAATATTCTAGAACTGTTATTACATTTTAAATGTTGCTGTAAATGTTTCGGTATCATAGTCAAGATTAAAATTAGCTACCGAAATCTTTACAGGGACAATTAGAGCAAAACCCTATATCAGTTCAAAGTCTTTGACATGTTTCCGATTAAAAAATAAATCGAGTTGCGGAATTTCCCGGTGAATAAGTTCACATAAAAATTTATCTTATGATGCATGGTATCTTACCTCGGCATCCGTCTCCTCCCAAAAGTGTTCCAGAATAATGAAAAAGAGAAATGTAACATATTATTTTATTATGACTTTTATTCGATTAATTGATGACATATTTGAATGGCAAAAAATGACTGGATGCATTCATATCATTAGGACGTATTACTGTCAACGAGAACGATTCTAAGGGAGACGACTGTTATATAAATTAGAGGTAAATGTGTTAAAATAGATATACCCTTAAGGTGGTTTCACTGTCCGTACATCCGTGCTCCGGATAAACGAAAACCGTTTCAGTCACTGGGTCCTAGTACGATGACACACAGATAGATATGAATACAACTGACGTATAGAGTCGAAAGTAATCAGGGCAATGTCTTGTCCCTTTCGCTCCGTCACTGAAGAAATGAAATTAAGTTTAATATGGTAACAGGCTAGAAATCTTTACTGTATACACGGTTCACAATACCCTGTGTCCAGGCCTCCGTTACATTACTGAATAGGACCCCCCATTAAGTTCGAAACTCGATATCTTTATTGTTTACCCGAAGAAGAAAGGACGTTAAGTCTTGTTTGTTGGTTTGAATAATGACTATACTTTAAATCCTGTTAACTTAAAAATTGTTATTGCCAGACCGTACAGTAGCTACCGAAATATTTTCAGAGACATTTTAAGGCAAAGATATTTCAAATGCTGTTAATTAGGCTATGATTTAGAGGGCTGTAAGATGGAATAAGTGAAATATAATATAGAAACAAGACACGAATTACGGAATGAGTTCTATTTGAAACAGATTTTTATCATTATAAGAGGAGAAAAAACAAACGATTTCAATGTATCACAGAGCAAGAGCGTAGCTGCCTATACACTGGTACGCGGGTGAATCCACCGAATTTTCAAAAAACCAGATAGATAGATCTTCAAATTGGTATATTATTAATTTTATTTTCCCCCAAGAAAGGGAGTTGGGGGCGATTCTGGTCCTCCCTACCAACTTCCCCTGAAGCTGCCCCGAAATGAAACCACTCCGAGCAAGGGCTAGCTACGCCCATGCAAAAGCATTTCTCAACATTTTTTTTACGTAGATTTTTATTAATTTTTGGTGTTATTATAATGTTTTGTTGTTTTGGGGACCGATGCAGTGGTGAAGCATACAGGGGTATTTTTGACAAGTTATATAGAGGATGACTGGCATAGTTACACAGTAATAACCCTCTTTCGCCACTCACACGACGGCGAACTTCCAGTAAACTGAATTGCTACTTATTCATGTCGTACGTGCAACACACTGACAGCTTCACATGCTCGTTTACAAGAAAAGCCTAGCTTTGACTTTCGTATTGCTGTCATAAACGAATTTATTGAAATATTATATGGGGGCAGGTTCGGTCCATGCTACCGGGACAAGTTCGGCCCTTGCAAAATATAACAAATCACGAAATTTGCGGGAAAATATGACGTTGCATGCATTATGACGTCATAATTATGTTATTTCAGCGTGGGCCGAAATGGGCCGAAAGCCCAAAGGCGGGCACGTTCGACAAAGAAATCTTCCGACAGAAAAAGTTAAACAATTCTAAATATACGGACGTGTTTGCTATTTTGTTAAAATTTTATGAAAGGCATTGCATTTCTCTTCCGAATGGTACACATCAATTTTAACAAATCTCATCCTGTCCAGAACGAATTTGATAAATATGGGCCGAAGTTGCTCTGGTTGCCCATTCCGTCTTTTCGTATTGCAGAGTTATCTGCTCCTGTGAGCAGGTATTGATTGTTACGTCATTTGTTTGTGAGAGT